>JAMQGT020012191.1:0-109186 GCA_024447675.2 Pterophyllum scalare
TGTATGTATATATATATATATATGTATATATATATATATATATATATATATATATAATTTGCTTTGAGTTGTTTTCCTCTAGAAAAAGGAAAGAAAACCACATGTAACATACTAAAATTACTAACTCGCTCATTCAACATATTCAAATGCAGCTATATCCAGGAGAATTCAAGAAGCATCGTCCATAGTCCTCTTTGTCAGTTTAGGCATTAGCATTACATATGTGCCCAGTACACAACATTATAGGGCACCATGTTATCATCTGTATCCAGTACTAACTTTAAAACAGCTGTTGAGTTGGTAAGCTCCTGTCAGTGTCCTGTTTTAGATGTAACAAGCCCAATAGAGGCTGCTGTATTGAATTTTTTCACTTAGAAGTCAGTCACTTTAGAGTTACAGCACAGTCTGCTTTGTTAAGCACAGCAGTCCTCTTTATCCAGCGGGGAGGCTGGTGATATTCTGGTCCCTGCTAATCGATACCAGAGCCTTCCTTTGTTGAATGATTGGGCTGCAAGGGGTGATTTTTCACTGGAAAAGGCTGCAAAGTTGCTCAACCTAAGTCGTTTCTCCTCTGCCACTGTTATGCTGGTGGTACAGTTAGCTGATTTTATAGCTCTGGTAGGGATTGCCACTGGTGCATTTAACTACTTGGCTACCAAATTTCTTTTTATCTTAAATTTCCCACTTTTCTTGATCTCCTGCAGTATTACACCACCTTTAGGTACGCTCTGCTATTTCAGTGTTACTGACCCATGACAGCAAAGTGCTGAGTTTTATTGTTCGTCTCTTATTACTCATGCTCTGTTGAACTACAAGTAAGCATGCATGTTTAGTGAATTCAGCTCAGTGGGGATCTTTGAGTCATTCTATGAAAAATCAATCAGTGCCTCCCACCTGACCCCTCAAAATAAGCACCTTTTTTTTCATTTTAGTATATTTCCTGAAGACATCCAAAAGATGATCTTTATACTGTGATATTTTTTTCCAAGTTGAAGAACCATGAAGTATACAGGGATAGGTTGAAATTGTCTCCTTTTTAATTTGCGTTAGTGTTTCCAACATTTTTGAACAATCATAACTTCATAAGGACAGCGACCAACTCAATCACAATCTAAATTTGTTTCAATCTGTTCTATTTCAAACCAAAGAATTTGGTTTGAAATAGAACAGATTTGCAATTTTTGCTGATTTATCACAGTTAACTGCAGTATTATGATAAGAGATTGCATGTAATTATCAACTTGACCCAATTTAATCACAAACTCATAGCAGATTGATTATTGTTGCATCATTGTCTCAATGCACCAAAGTCGCTTTTAAGACAGCGGCTGACTGCGAGTGATTGCAGACCAGGAACCTGTCTTTAATGCAACTGTTTCACAGGCAATAAGAGTTCATTGCAGGATTATTGCACATAGTCACAGTAATTTTGTTTGTGCTGCAGATTTCGAAACACTTGCAAATTCGTTTTCAGGTTCTTAAGGGACAGGTCATATTGTTAAATAACTTACACTTCTGCAGAAGGTTTTTAAACTCTTTGCAATTTGAGCACACAGAAGAGCCTTGGGATCCAGGCTCTTGAGATCCTGCGAGAGGGTCTCAGGATCAGTGCGTGCTCTCCTTCCTATTTGTTGCTTCATTGCATGTTCAGCTTATGACAGTTTTATTATGGTATGAGATGGCATCTCCCTTTTACTGCCTTTCCTAAATTTTAAAGGGCAAAATCCAGCTGCTGTGACTCTTGTGTTTGTCGCAGTGTCCTCATGCGCTGGCTCATACTGGCTCATCCATCCAGTGCGCATACACTCTTTGAGATGAATGTACATGTGAGAATGAGATAAGGGAAAACAGAAGGAGGGTATTACTGTCGGTTGGTTTGGTTTGACATTAGAGCTTAATGTAGCTGATGTAAATATGCATTTGGAGAGACGCTAGATCATCTCATCCCTTTTTTTTCCCCCAAAAAAATGTGTGTGTGTTTGTTGGGGAAAACTCTGTTGCTGTGTGGGTAGGCTCCAGTGAAAAGTGAAGGAGAGACAGGTGATCATTTTTCACATATAAAACATATTTAATGAATTAGTAGAACTACAGGTCTAAAGAAAAAGGTTGAGAAATAGGAGCCAAGTAAATGTTATTACTTAATACTGTCAGCTGATTTCCATACACTTAGGGTAACTAATTATGGAAGGCTAACTCATTCATCATTGTATGCAAAGAAGGCTCATGCTAGTATAGCACACTTTACTCTCTTCACGAACAAAGAGGGAAATACCACCCCCCAAAAAACTGTGTCTCTCCCTCTCTTGCTCTCTATTTCTCTCTCATTCACCACCAGCAGTAGCCCTCTTGTCTTTTTGTGTTTGCCTGTGGGCCACACAGTATGCATTATGGAGTGCTGATAGCTCTGCTTTAATGAGTACATGTTAAGCCCAGCAGCTATGGTATTGGTTATTGGCGAGCTCACAGGGAGACTATAGGATTATTAGACTGTGGAGAAGATTGTCCAACCCTAGCTGCCTCACTCTGTTAATAGGGTTGCCGTGCATTCTGCATCCTTTTGTACTAAATCTGGTGCATTAACTGTTCGGTCATACCTTGCCATATGTCAGTCATAGCTTTTGTCCTGTCTCAACAACCACTAGATGTACTAAGATGAAATCTGGACATCCACGTCTCACCTTGGTGTGGACTGGTGAATCACTGTAGTTAGTCAAAAATGGCATTTTACCGTAAGTCAGTCAAATGTCATTTTTAAATCCCTCAGAAAAAAAAATGGAGAGCTTTGCATTGTGGGATTATGAGCAGAGAACAGCGCATGGACAGCGTTCACTTCTTGCCATTGTGAAATTAATGACTAGACTGCTCTACAATACAGTGTGAGCCAAAACAGCACCATCATAGAGAAGGTTTCATAATAACTGGTCTTTTAAAGTGAAAAAGAGGGGGGGAAGGAGAGCGTGTGAGAGAGTGCTGTATGTTCTCCTTGTGTTTTGACAGTTTTGCATGAGAAACCAGCAAATCTATACACTACTAAATATTGTAGTGTCTGCTTGTATACAACATAGTACCGTATATCCTCAGGAGGACACCACTAGAATCTGGTGGAGTGCTTAAAGGTCAAGACAATCATGCTTAATGTATGTCCTGCTGCTGGGATGCTGGAAGGGAGTGCAGCTTTTTGTCAGTAAGAAGGAATCTTGAATAAAACGTTCAAAGCCGTCACATTTGTGGAATATTTTTAGACCTTTTTTCCTAGAAGTGAGGGAAAAAAGTTCAAATTTAAAAGTGTCTTATTTCCCAACCAAACTTTCTGCGTGCACATCACAACGGCCTATAAGACAAGACGTATTCCTGTTCAGACCTTCCCTTTAGCATTACTCTGGCCAGCTGGGGCTGTATTTTAGAGCAATAAAATGAAAACAAAATGAAACTCAAAAGTTGAAGGGATATGCATCCCCCCATGTTTCATGTTCCGTCATGCAAACGATATGAAACCCTACTTATCACAGCATAGCAGTACTCAAATATCCACCAAGACAGCAGGTTTACAATACTGAATGATGGATCCAGACAGGTTTCGTGCATTGATTACATTATAGATGCTAATTGTTGCTTTGAAATGAGTACATTCTATCAATTATATTGATATAATTGTTGTTTTCAGTACTTTGGCTGTACACTTGTTCTTTCTCAGTAGCCAGCAACTCACTCAAGCCTTCTGTCTCTTGAGATTCACTGTATGTGCTGTACCCAAAACAAAGGGAATAATTAAATTACAACAACAAGCTCACAGCTTTATTTCAGAATGCATTTTCTATGGCGATAAACAAAGCAGAAAAAAAGAAAAAGAAACTCATAGGTTGGGGAATTATTTTTAGCAACATTCTTATCCTGTCGTCTCATCCTCCCTCCCCTGCATCTCTCACTCTCACACACAATGTCTTTGTCCCTGTCTTTTGCATTCATCTTATGCCCCTCACTCAGGCTCCTTGCTTCTATCTCAGCTGGATATACCAGACGTCCCTCTAATTCGACACACTAATGTAATTCCCCTTCTCTATAATCATCCATTTTCCCGTTTTCATGCCCTCTCCCCGAACTTGAGACACGTCTTGTGGATTCTATTTCACAGCAGTACACCAGACTACATCAGTTTCCATTTCATTTATTCAGTATTTGTTTAGAAACCCCATGCTGGTCTGCTATGAATCAACATTGCTTAATAGAGGCAACTCTCTCTGACCAGGTTAAAGTAGATATAATTACGCGTGGATTTTAAATGATAATAAATCTGACTGAAATGAAAATGAATTGTAGTTCAAATAGCAAAAGTATTTATTCTCACAAGATTCCAGAGGAAGATTCATCTTACTGGCACACAACCTAAAAACACAATAATCGCTCAGAGCACTCGGTGCATCTGTAAGCAGCCATTTAGGGAGGCTGCCTAACAACAGTTTCTAGCGATCCATATTTGAAACGTTGTTGGGTTTTTAAAAATGGAAAAAAAAAAAAACATGGTGGTCACACAGATTCTGCTCTAATGTTGGTATTCCAGCTGTTAGACATTTAGCATCCATTTGTTTTAAATCTTCAGTTAGTAAATCATTTCTAACTATATCTCCAGCTGCTTGAAACATCTTGGCTGGCTCACTATGAAAGCTTTACTGGCAGTAACAGTGAATGAGAGGTACGTCCCTGTGTAACCTCTAACTTGACTGAGTATTGGCTGACTCTGCTAAGGAAAGAGGGAAGATCAGAGGAGCAAAACATTGACATAAAGCACAAACATTTGCCTCCAAAGCCAAACATGAATATGAAAGTGAATTGTTTCCAGACAGCTATTTCAGCTGTGATGTATTTTTGCAAACTAAATGAGGCAGAGTGCGCTCTAACCTGGTGAAACATGCATGTTTGCATGTGCAGTCCTACAATACATACATACAATACAATAGAAAGCTGTTAAGGCACAATTGAAGTGGAAGTGAGTTGAATCGTGTATGGAAATTATGCAGCATAAAGCTTATTATTTGCCAATGTCACACTGGCTCGCATATTTGTATGACAGGACCTGTACTTTAATTTAACATTGATATAATGAAAAGCATTTAAATTCAACCCTGCTGCGGTGCTCACATTAAATCATTATACATTAACTTAAGCGGGTACAAAGTTACAACCAATTTCTGCATTTATATTTGGAAATCCCCTTATGGAAGTGAAAATGGAAACGGGAGTCAGAGGCAACTGTTACACGTCAAAAATAAATGGGAACAGAAGAAAATTACAGAATCTTTCTTTTCATATTATGTCATAATTTTATACAGCTATGCGCCATGTTTCCTCTGTGAAGAACCCAGAGTATAACATGTAACTGAAGTGCAAATGAGAATAAAAATTGTAACTCAGATTTCCTGGCAATCTCAGCACCACCTTCATCCTGTCAGCGCCGAGCCTCTTGTGGAGAGGTTAAGGTTGGAGCTCCGGGCCAAACCCAGCAGTCGAGAGCCCGCCCTCAGGAGAGAGAGTCAACATGGCAAGGGCACCAAACACATTCAGGATGCATAGGTGCCATTTATCATGGTTGACAACTGCACTCTCAGTGCCATTTGGGTTTATTACCGGTACATTTCTCCCCACATAATGATGTTTTCCTTAGCACTTGTCCTCTGAGACTGACTTCAATGAAAAACTGCAGTCGAAACATAAAGGTGACAGTCCCCCCCCCCATCTCTTTTATATGAAGTTTGCTTCGTCTGACTGTTAAGGACATGGAAATGAAACAAAGAGAAAGCAGAGTTTTCTAACTTTTGCCTATAAGTTTGAGAACATTCAGTACCTGAGGATTTAGGCATATCAGCATCCATGCAGCCGGGACTTAATGCCTGCACACATTGGTACTTAGACCACATTTGTATTTGGGGAAACACATTTTTTTCAGTGAGCTGCACAACAAGGTTGGGGTTTCCCCAAGTGGATGTATGCTCAAAATTGTCATAACTTTGAACATGCAGTGGCATTTAATTAAAAAAGGTAACCCTTTATGCATTCTAGATTTATTACATATAAAGTAAATTATTTCAAATCTTTTTTTGGTGATTATAGCTTTAGCCCATGAAAGTCAGAAATATTTGAATATTTCTTAAGATCAATCAAAACACAGAGCTGTCCAATTTCTTGAAATGATGTTCATTTATGCACTCGGTACTTAGTTGGAGCTCCTTAAATTAATCAATCAGCACATAATGGCATGGAGGTGATCAGCTTGTGGCACTGCTGAGGCATCATTGAAGCCCAGGTTGCTTTGAGCGGTCTTTTTATATGCATTTTTGGGTCTGGTGTTTCTCATCTTCCTCATGATAATACCTGATAGAGTCTCTGTGGGGGTTTAGGTCAGGTGAGTTGCTGACCTGCTTGGTTGGCCAAGCACAGTAATGTCATGGTCAGGAAATCATTTGGTAGTAGTGTTGACGCTGTGGCCACATGTTACATTCTGCTGAAAAAGGAAATCAGCATCTTTGTAAATAAAGCTTTTCAACAGATGGAAGTTTGAAAATCTCCTGATTACAGGAATTTCACAGTGGACTTCAAACACCACGGATTCTGTGCCTCTCCACTCTTCCTCCGTACTCTGGGACTTGATTTCCAAATGAAATGCAAAAATTGCTTTCATCTTAAAGGAGGACTTTGAACAACCGCGCAACACTTGTATTCTTTTTCTCCCTAGCCCAGGTAAGGTAATTCTGACTTGTCTCTAATGCAGGAGTGACTAGATATCAGGAATGCCACTGTTGTTTCTCCTTTCTGCCTCCCATTCCACTCTTAAGTATCCTAGGAACCACAAGTAAGCCAGCAGTCTGAGAGCAAAGTGCTCTGTTGGGGTGAGTCAACCCTGTTACTTGTACACCATTTATATTGTTTGAACAGTAATTTATTCAAACTCAAAGTTTCTAATAATTAAAAACAAAAAAAAGTCTTCTAATGTTTCACTTTATGTGTAATAAATATATATGAATGTTTACCTTCCTGAAGTAAATAATCTATAATAAATAATTTCTCCTTCCCTGAAATACTTTTCTATTTTGCTTCTGGCTGTATGTGACTTGATTAAAGTTATATTAATATATTGCTATTGAATGATGCGCACTATGCTGGATGCACATAATGATATTCACCAGAGTTCACTTGTTTGTTGTATGAGGTTTTATGATGGAACAAGAGACACAAACCACACTTCTAAAATTCAATATAAAATAAACTTTATCTGAGCTTTTGTATGTAGGTGGAGGAAGCAGCAGCATCTGGAATAGCCTTGACACTGGCTGACACATATTTTACTGCCTTGGGAGAACTGAGGTTACTGTTAATGGAAAAAGGTTATCTCTGCTTGCCTTTATGATCAGTGACTAATATTTGAATATTTGTGAACAAATACCATGCAGTTTGATAGTAATTCAAATTAACCTGACATTTGCCATTCTGAAACTGAAACTTGAGTTTGGGATTGAGGTACTTAAAACATCTTTGCTACACTGGAAACACATCCTCCAGCCACTTAACTATTTACACCTTTTCAGCTGTTCATTAAAGCGAATATCAAATCATGGCATGAGCCCAGTGCATGAATGCATATTGACATAATCAGCAGGATCTGAAAGTTTGAGCCAAGCATCAGAATGAGGAAGAAAAGGAAATGATTACATGGCATAGCTAGTGGTGCCAACCAGGCTGGTTAGATTACTTCAGGGTTTGAGATTTTAAATGGTTAAAATGGTTGGAAAGTTGGAGAGTTCTGTAGGGGAAAATGCCAGAGTGAAGGCAAAGGTCTGGAGAAGAATAGCCAAGAGTGGTTCCAACAGCCAAAGAAAAAAAGTTGGCTAAAAACAGAGAGCTGAGGCTACACTGGGTGCAGGTTCATGAAAATTGAAGATTTCATAAACTTTGCCTGATAGCAGGATCAGAATCTGGGGTAAACAACATGAAAACATTGAACTGCATCCAGTGGGGTGGGGTGCTTTTTTTAATGTATATTTTTGATTTTTTTTTTTTTTTTTGACAGCCTAAGACCCCTTAGTACCAGCTGAGTGTCATTTAAATGGCACCACCTGCTTGAGTATTGTTGCTGGCCGTGCTTATGTCTTTATAACCACAGTATACCCATTCTTTAATGGTTACTTTCAGCAGGATAACACACCATGTCAGAAAAGTTCATATAATCTCCAGCTGGTTTCCTGACAATGAATTCTTTGTAGTGAAATGGCCTCTGCACTCCACACAATAAACCCAAAAAAGCACCTGTGGGGTGTGTGGAAAGGGAAAATTGCATCATGAAGTGCTGCCCACAAATCTCCAGCAGTTGCAGGATAGTATTATCAGCCAGGACCAACATTTCTACAAAATGTTTCCAGCATCTTGTTGAATCATGTCATGCACAATCAAAACAGCCATGTTGGCCAAAGGTTCGATCCAGAAGGTGTAACTAACAAAATTGCTGGTGAATGCTTGCCAATATTTTTTTCTGCTTGCATTTTGGGGCATTTTGGCTTCTAGGCTATTATTTATATCAAGTCCACTTTCCTATGCTGTCAAACTCAATTCTGATGTCATCACTGTGGTCCAATCATTTTCTTGCACACCTTCTGCGAGTCAAACCTGCTTTAAACTCAGCGCTCGACCCGCATCTCATCCCCATCTCCACCTCACTGTGATAAATCAGAAAGTCTCATCCAAGTTTGCGCCTGCTTCATTACCAACACCATCCCATCCTACTTCCTACCACTCCACACTGCTATGCGGCGTCATTGAAGTCTAATAGTTTAATTGACATAGCAGTTTTTTACTCAAACGCTGTACTTCAATAAAGTTTATTAAATTCTTCCAAATCATCTCTCTTTGTTGAAATGCTATTTTTAAAATAAGCAATGCAGACCCCGATATTATAATGCTGCAGTGTCATAACCTAAACTTTTATATGGTAAAAGTACATTCACACCGATAAAAAATAGTTCTGTTTCATAAAAGGGTTTTCCATAAAAATAGTGTCTCAACTAAAAATCTTAAAGGACGAAATAAAATAAAAAAAAACCCTATTGATATAAATGATTAAAAGCAGCCATTAGCTTTTCATATCGTTGGCTGCTGTTGAATACATGTGTAATGATATATTTCACAACCAGACTACTTTTGGTCAAACTGCATTTCACACACTTGATTTTTAACTGAACAAGTGAATTCTTTATTTAGGGCATTTTCCTCACGTCAGAAGTTTAAACCGAAGTTTTCTTGAGGAGTTTATGTGATGCATGAAGTTCTTTCCCCCTCAAAATGGAAAGTCTTCCTTCATTTGGAGCTGAATTGCTTTTTTAATT
This sequence comes from Pterophyllum scalare, assembly GCA_024447675.2. Lineage (NCBI taxonomy): Eukaryota > Metazoa > Chordata > Actinopteri > Cichliformes > Cichlidae > Pterophyllum > Pterophyllum scalare. The sequence goes on from JAMQGT020012191.1 coordinate 9,369, forward strand.
GTTTGTGATGTTCCATGAAATTTCAGCTCTCCGGCAAATAAAGAGCAGCACCGGTCACGATGCATATAGACTCATCCTGCATATCTATTGTCTTGTCTGAAAAGCATATGCACTTTATCTTTGTCAGCCAACTCGTAATCATAGCCTAAGAGGACAGATCTCATTAGCACAAGGCACATTCCCTTTGCCTGTGAGATGGAGCCGATCATTATCTTTGTTGTGATGATGACGGTGATGGTAGTGATGATGATGAAGATGAGGAACAACTGATTGATTTGTGCCAACGGGTACGATCTTTGTACTTTGAATTAAATATGTTCTTTCCAATGAAATTTATTTTCGGCTTCTGGGAACTCGTCATAATGCTGAAATCAATATTTAATATCCTTGGATCAATGTGACGTGGGGTTTTATTTTGCATCAGTTCTTTCAGTATTTCAGAGCAATAATGCACAATAGTAAAAGATTAAGAAAAGTACCAATATTGTGAATGCATTGTACATTTGATATTATGTGTGTCCTGTCTTCATGATTTTCTCTCACTGTCTAGAGAATTGCCTATGATTTGCCCTACTGCGCATGATGGTGGAGTGGTGGCATGCAATATAATAATAATATAAATATGTCCTTTCCATTTACATTCCAGGTCTATAAAGAAGGTATTTTTTATTTTATTTTATTTTCTTGTCTGAATGTCGATGTTCTCAAAGGTTTGATGACCAACTGCCAATGCACGGTGCCAGCATACAGTATGATTTAGGGCCACACAGGAAAACTGCCCACATCAATCCTTGGTTAGTGTTTATAATGTTTGCTCAGAGGATGGTGGGTATTATAATATTTCATTCATTTCTTCATTTTATTCATTTGTGTGCTGATTTCACTTTAGCCATTTGTGAGTTTGTCATTACAAACCTTGATGCTTGGCTGGTACGATGCTTGAAATAAAATCATTCAAATTGAAGAGAAGTGCTTCCTTGTCTGTGCTGCTGTATCATAGAACAGCAGTGCAATCTTACCTTGTTTGTGCTCACACATGGCCAGTCTGCCGCAGGACTAAAACATAGAGAGACAACCATCCACTCTCACATTCAATTCAATTCAATTCAATTCTGTTTCATTTTTTATAGTGCAAAATCACAACAAGCAGTCTCCTCAAGACGCATTATACTGCAAGGTAAAGACCCTACAGTAATTACAGAGAAAACCCAACAGGCAAAACGGCCCCCTATGAACTTGGTGCCAGTGGGAAGGAAAAACACCATTCGCACCAATTTAGAATCACCTGCCTTTGGGAGGAGGCGGAGTACCCAGAGAGAACCTATGTAGACACGGGGACAACATGCAAACTTCACACACAAAAGCCTCAGGCTGGAATTTGAACCTAGTACCATACTGCTGTGAGGTGACAGCGCTAACCACCGCACCACTCTGCTGCCTGGTGGTACAGTGGCTTGAATGTGTTAAAAAAAAAACTATAAACAAAAAAAAAATGTTGCTTGAAGCAGCCCGTAATTTAGGTAGTGCATTTGAAATGTGAAAATATAAAATCACTTTGTCAAAAGGGAAAAAATAGAGTTGCATCAGCTTTGTCATTTTATTGAAGTCACTTGTGTGCCACTGGATAACAGTGAGGATGAACTGGTTCACTGAATGGTTTAGTCTAATTAATGCTGATTAAGAGGTCCAGTGTTTTAGTGGAACACAAAGCCTGTTTCTACCAGGCACCAAATGTTGCAAATGGTGTTTCAGTTGACAAGTTTTATAGTGTTTTTTTGTTTTGTTTTTGTTTTTTGTTTGTTTTTTTTTTGGGGGGGGGGGGTTAGGGGGGGGCGTTTAATTGATTGCATATCCCTACTTAGGAGAGGATCTCATAGGTGGCTGCTTTCTACTGCAGGGGTGGATCTTCTGCTGGTCCATACACAGATCAGATGCTTTACAGTGTTGTTGGTTTGGGCCTGTTTTCTATACAATATATTACTTAAACATTCAAGTTAAGTGTCTCCAATGAGGATAGGACTTACTGTAAATGTATCATGCACTGCCTTCTGAGTATGGGAGTGCTGGAAGGGAGGATGGAAAGGAGGGAGTGGGGATGGGCTGGCGATACCCGCAAGTTCAAATGAAATCAAAGCCTTTGCTTCCTGTGTTTCTTTGGTTTTTTTTTAATTGTCCGGGACAAGGTCAAAATCTAATATTTATCGTGTGAAGGAAGTGTATACTTGTGCTTGCTGCCTAATTGAGTCATCACTGCTGGAAAATATAAAAGCAAGGCTATTTTCTGTCCATGGTTTAATAGGACGCTCTGCTTCTCTCCCCCTGTCTTGAAAATACACGTAAGCAGCACATAGCACAGATATACTGTCAACATTGCACTGTCACCATAATTATAACAAGGTCTCCCCCTGTTCACAAGTGCACCCTCATGTGATTGCAGTTATCTTTGCTTCAGGCAGCTGCACTGTATGCACAGAACCACAGATCAGTGAATGGCACACTGACTCTTTCACTTGAATGGTTGTAGTAGCGTGTGATTTTATGAAAACAATGTTTGCAGATTACTGATTTTCAGCTCAGATAGAAATCCCTGTAAACAGATATGATTATGCAGAATATATAGGCAAGAATTTGTGGCATGGGAAGCTTTATGGGAGAGTTTTGCAATCCATTAGTCGCCTATACAGCATTACGTTCATTTTCTTTGAGCAGCTTGCTGCATGCAGACAAGCAAAAGAAGAAATCGCTGACTGAAATCAATCTCAAAACGACTATTGTATAACGACAAGCTTTTAACTTTTTTTTTTTTTAATGAATCTGTATTCATAGCAGGACTGTTAAAAATGACTGGCTCACTGAAGAAAGAAGTCTTTGCCCGGATAACAGTTGTCCGTTATCATTTACCCCAGAATAACTGGCTGCCATCCCAGAGGCAGAAGATAGTTGATGGGTTGACAGATTGCCCAAATACAATAGCTACATTCCTGACAATTACTTGGTTCTAAGAACTGGATTTCTGACCTGATATACAAGCTGATTTGTTTCAGGATCTCAGAGAAAATGCTACTAATCTACCAGCTTAAGGTGCAGGCAAAAATCCAAAATTAGTTAGAAAGTCTGAACTTTGCTGGCAGGTTTCTCTGCATTGTTTCTTTTGAATTAGATGCTGCCAGTGTTTTAACTCCCCACCACTAGGCAGTTATATCACTAAAGTACTCTCTGTTTTCAATCTGCAAAGTCACAGAAATCTACCATTATTGGCATTTTAATGACTCCACGTGGCATTAATAGCTAGATTGGCTGCATCAATGCTTTCAAGAACGAGAGCCTGATCCAAAGAAATTACTCAGTATAACTGGAACAGATATCATTCTCCATATGAACTGCCTTTAGATAGCAGACTACAAAAGTTATTTTATTATCTTAAAAAATATTCAAAATATCATTTATAAATACACACTATGCAAATAGTTTTTCATTTCTAATAAATGTCATGCGGTCCCTAATTTATCTATTGATCCATGATCCCACTTGTGGCTAAATATTAGCTCAGTTTAACTGTTGTGTGTGTTAGTGGAGTGTAGGTGTGGACCCATCACAGTCATCTGACAGTTTATGTCTGTGGTTCTGGACACTAACTCCAGCTCTAAAGTTTACAAGTTTGAAAACGTTTTAACTATATGTCAGAAAAGATCGTAATCTCGTGGACAGTTTAAAAAAAACAAAAACAAAACACAAGTTTGCCTGTCAGTCTAAATAATCGCTGGCAAAATACTTTTTTCTAGACAAATTAGCTTAAATAAATGAGGCTGTAGGGTGTGGCACAGGTGACTGACTGATTTGATCAGGCACCAAAACTGGAAATACATACATTATTTCTTCATTTATGCAGTTTAAACTGAATGTGACACAGTTACATAAACAGGAATGACAGTATAAAAAAAAATCAGTCAGTGATATTTGCCGATTTTCTCAAATCTACGCCTATAAGGAGAGTTGAATTTTACTGCGAAGTACAGGAAAGCCACAACAACACTGGCCCAAATATGTAAAGACAAGTGAGACAATAAAAAAAAAAGAATGAAAAAGTAAACACATGGCAGAGAGACAGCTCAAAAATGTAAAACCAGAAAAGCCTTATTTTCCACCCTTGTAGATTGTGCTTCTTCCACACACGAGGTGGCTTCTTTATGGATGCTCGTTACATTAGCCTCAGGCCAGAAGCTGTTTCATTGCAGACAGCCCATCAAGATGAGTGACAACAGTGGGGGTGGGAACTTGACCAGCTGAGAAGGAGGAGGCCAGGACTAACAATACATTTTCTACCTCAAAGTGAAAACTTGCATATTGTAGCTACAACTCAAAAGTCACTGGCAAGAAAAGGAAAAGAAAAAAAAATCTTCCAGCCTGCTGGATAGAAAAATCTTGGTTTGGTTGTCTTCACACATTTGAGACTGTAACATTAATTTTGATTTATAAATTCATTACCAACATATCCTTTACAGTTATCACCTATTTAATTGAGTCAATAGCTGCCATTAATAGCTTTGGTTAATGTACCATTTTGCTCTCAGTCTATGTGGAGAGCACTTGAGTTGTGTAACAGCTTGAAGCGAAAGCTGCAAATCAGAGGAAATCTGTGGCTGAGTCTGTCAATGATCTCACCTACGTTTTGAAGCTCAAGTCGCAAGAGACGAGTTATTTGAAGAAAAGGCCAGTTGGTTGCTTTCTATCCTTTATTTTTTTTGGAGATCAATACCTTTGCACCAAATTTTGTAAGACTTGCTATTGATCCATTACCACTTCCTCCACTTGTACTGCGATGGATGCTCTTGCTGAGAGCAAGTAAAGCACACTGCATGTTTGTTTTCAGCTCAAGGACTCTTTTCTTCATTTCCCTCTTCTGCTGTATGAAAGTCACATCTACACTACAAAGATATTACTGCGAGTGCAGTAAGGGGAGTTGCACCTTTATGACAGGTACATGCAGTCTTCGGTTGTCAGTGTTATTAGTGTTACTTCAACACAACAGGGTGCCAATATTCTCAGAGAGAGAGTTGTTTCTTAATAGTCTTGAATTCTTCTGCGAAACATCTGCACTCACGAGGGCCACAGTGAAGAAAAGCCTCTTCCTCTCTTTGGCTTTTTGTAAGTTCAGTTCATGAGAATGAAACCTTATCAGCTTCAGTCTCACCTTGTTTCAGTCCCACATGCCGGGATCTGGTTGGTTCCTCTGATACTGACCTACAAGAAGTGGATAACTGCAGAAGAGCAGCAATAAATTGCCTCCTGTGAACTAACTTGTTTATATCTGTTGAGCCTTCAGTGCTGTTTGGGGACAAGATGGTAAGTAGTGTGTGTGTATGTGTGTGCGCGCCATTGTGTGTTTGCATGGATGGGCTGTGGGGTCACTGTGCAATTTAGTAAGTCGCCAACTGGAGCTAGCTAAAAAAAGAAAGAAGGAGGGGTAGAAAACAAAATGAAGACAGGAAATGCTGTCTTGGCATTTTCCTATTGCTATGATTTACATTTTTGCCAAAACAAAAGAGGAAAGGATGTCAACAACACTGACAGCTGTTTGGGTGACAGATTCTCCAGAGGAAAAAAAAATCTAACAGAAAGGGAGGCAGCTCTGCATCTTATCATGCAGCATAGCAGCCCCATCACATTTACAATATAGCAGTATAGAGTCCACAGTGTAATGGAGTGCTGTGTTTGCAAAGAGGACACAGTGGTGCTCACTTATTGCTTCTCATCATAGCAGTGCATTGCTGAGCAATTAAAAAGCCATCAACTGACTCCCAACTAATTACCTACAGAGTCATCTAACCTTGTTGTTGATATTAAATAAACTACTTGTCTGTAAAGTGAGGTGAACGGAGCAAAAGCATATTGTCACGCTTTATGCCAGAGACTGGACCTGGACCATATGCTGTTCTTTGTTACAACACAGTCATTATCATGATACAAATTATGTTTGTACAAAGGCTGAGGGAAACGAACACATTTAAACACAATATATAATAAAATTATTCTTTTTTTTTTTCATTTTACAGCACACAGCAGTAATTAAGGACAATGCTGGACTGAAATGGAGTGAGTTGGTGACGCATTCCTGAGGTCAGATATGCATGAATGAGGTGTGATCGAAGCAAACTGAGTTGCAGGAAATTATAATGCAGAAATGGCATTTAGGCATTAGCAAATGCTGCTTTTTTGCCACATCAATTTCGATGAATCTTATGGGTGAAAAATCTCCTGGTGTCCCAACATGAAGTCCAAGATTAAGAAAGTCCAAGATGATCCAGGCTATCACTTGAGGAAGTATAAGAGATACTTTGACACTAATTTTCAGTCCGGTCCTTGTACCTGACCATTTCCAAAGGAATGTTTTTTGTTTTGGTTTGGTTTTGCTGTTTGTTTGTTTGAAAAGCCACTTAACACTGACCTATGAATCATTCAAGCATAAAAAGGCACCTAACTCAAGGGATGAATCAGTGTTGTGTCTGCACATAAGAGACAACTTAGCAATTTTAAATTGCACTTTGTTGCGAGCAGCCTGCCACAAAAACACATCATTTGTTTCAATTTCTTTAGTTTCCATGGAAAATGCCAACAATGCCCAACAATAACAAAGTTTGACAGACATAAAATGGTATTTTTGCACAAACAAGGTGATTCCCAAAGAGCTTTTAGCCAAAAACTTTGTATGTCTTGGCATGGTGTGCAGTATGTCTTTAAAACAATTGAGGACAGTGGATAAGTAGAGGATAAAGAAGAAGTGTCAGCCTCAAAAAATATCTACAGCAGATGAACAGTATCTGGAAGTCATGTCCTTAAGGACAATTCCTGACACAGGACCTGAGAGATGCATCTGGCCCTTCAGTTGATCCATCTACTGTTCACCAAAGCCTCATCAGAAATGGTCTCAGTGGAAGGGAGGTTGTCAAGAAACCATTCATAAGGAGAAGAAACTGGACTGAAAATTAGTGACAATAGGTCTTATGGAGTGATGAAGCCAAATGTGACATTTTTGGTTCAAATTGTTGATATGTATGGAGGAATCTCTGGAGAGAAGTACAACAGTAAGTGTCTACAGCCATCTATAAAACACAGTGGACACTGTGTCATGGTTCTAGGGCTGCATGTCAGCCAGTGGTGTTGGGGATCTTGTCAAAATCGATGGAATTTTGAGCACAGAAATTTTGATCCATCATGCAATACGATCTGAAAAGCATCTGACTGGCAAGAGCATTTTTCAGTATGACAATGATCTCAAACACTGCCAATGCAGTAAAAGCATACCTGGATAGAAAAACATGCAATGGAACACTATCAGCCATGGACTGGCCTCCCCAAAGCCTGGACTGTTGAAGCTGTGTGGGATCATCTTGACACAGAACGGAACACAATGTAGCCAACATCCAAAGAAGAGCTCTGAATGTCTAAGAATCCTGGAAAACCACTCCTGAAGACTACTTGAAAAAAAAGGCTGTGTTTAAGAATAAAAAGTGATCATACCAAATACTGACTTTCAGACTTGTTAGAAATGTACAAACTCTGTTTTTTGTCTAAAATACAAAGAAATGAGGAGTGTCTCAATACTTTTGTGCAATACTGTAAATCTCGATTTTAAAATAAAATAGTCCCTATGCAATCCTTCACAAAAAGGAAGATTGGTTAATGTGATTTTTTTTTTAAGCAGTCATGCCTGAGGATGTAACAGAAGTGTTACATGAATAATGTAAATGTAATTTGCTGCTTTCAAGAACTAAAAAGACTGCAATTTTGAGATGAGAAATTACGAGTGAGTAATAAATTCATACATGTCAAAATTACACGAGCAACCATTTTTAAACCAAATCTGATCCCGCTCTGGATCTCCAACTAATTGTAGACCATGCTGACTATTTATTTACAGAAAGAAAGTGCCACTATCTGCTTACAGTGCACTTGAAATTAATTCAGTATGAGTGGGCCTTTTAAGATAACCTACTGCAGACCACTTTGTTGTTCATCTAACCCTCTGAGGGGTTTCTCTGATGAAACCAATTTCTTATGAAAAATTACACCCCTTTTACCAGCTGTGAGACAAATCTGGGTTCCATTTTCCCCTTGATGAAATCCTCATGTTGTGCATAGATTTATTCATTATTTTCACTGCTCAAAATCAATGCTTAGGCTGAAACGCAAAATCGCCATTAAACCAAAGCAAATGGAAAAGCCAGATTTGTGAGCTTTGCCTCAAATATGCAAAACTACCCATCTTTCTTCACCCAGTTTTGTTGTTGTTGTTTTTTTTGTTTGTTTTTCCATTCTTCTGATGAGACAGTGTTAGTCCTTTTTGTGTCACCTCCTTTTAAAGCCCCAGCGCTCTTATCAGAGGCAGAGTGCTGATGGAGCAGCCATGTCCTCACTGCTGTTAGGCAGCAGAATTAGTTTAGTTCCACTGAATAATGAAGTAGAATGTGTACCCACTGTTCTAATTAAAACCCCTGGTCATTCATCTGTCTAATAGATACAATGCCTTCCAGTATAATTTTGTCCCAAATGTACAATTCCAGACTGTGTTCTCTGCTCGATGAGCCTCTGCTGAGCAGACCGGCGCTGTGCCAAACATGCAATACGGTATACTTCTTGTCACACTGCCTCTCATACTCACTTGCAAGCATATGGTCATTTACACACATGCAAAAAAAAAAAAAACTCACAGCATCTGCCACCACTATCTTAGTTACAAAACACATAAAAATGTCAAGATTTAAAATGGACCATTCATTAAAATCCTTCCCCAAATGCAGCTGCATAGCTTAGCAATAATATTAACAACTACCTGTGTGCACATGTGTGTGTGTGTGTGTGTGTGTGTGTGTGTGTTTCCTTTTCAGAATTAAAATAAATTGCAGAAGCGCATTGATCAGTGTGTTTATTTGATCTAATATAGGACAGAAATGTAAGGATGTCTGGCTGACAAGCTTACTCTTGGCATTAAGCCTGGGAGCCAAAGAGCACATCATCAGCTAGCTTACCATTGTAAAAATACCTGCCCAAAACTGTCAAAATGCTGCTATACCAGATTTTACAGCTATAACATGTTGTAGAGTCATTTTGTTTACAGCTATTTTTGCCCCAGAACCTCCAGCCGGAGTTATAATTCAATAAAGTATTACACCCTTACATCCATTTATCTTATCAGGGTGAAGAAGTTTAAAAATATAAGCAACAAAGCAAAAATCTAACCTCTGCGTTGCTTCTCCAAGCACGTTTTCTTGTGCTAACAACTCATTTACTCAATTATGAGACAAATGAAATTCTAATTGCATTTGTGCATGTACAGTAATACCTGTACAGGTGCTAACAATGCAACATAAAGCTCTTGTTTTATACAACCTGTTTTTATGCTCATAACCTCTTTAGCCTTTGGCCTGGCACATTTAATGTCAAAGTGCTGATTCATGCTCCTTTTACATCATTCTTATTTTAAGGGGCTCCGCCATGAAAGCAAATCAGTCAGATCCAGAATTTTCAACCAGTCTACTGATCTAACATTAACAGCCAGAGGTTTCAAAAGAGATCTATTTCAATAGAGTCGTCTATTCTGCTGACAAAAATTGATGGTGTCGACTAGGCTTCAGAATTCTGCTCTTTTGTGTGAATTAGAAACTGCATTGTTTCAGAAATTACAACAATTTTCTTCTGGCAATTTTTGCCTCTGTTATTGTAAAAATTGATGTGCACTGCCAGAAAAGAATAGTTATACTGACTTGACTGTGGAGCGGTGTTGGAGGATTAATGAAGTATGCATTGGAGACCTACATCATTTAAAATGAATCACTTTTTGCCTGCTAACATCCACCTAATGCGCAACACACAATACTCTATCTACACACCATTATCCCAATGGTAGAAACAAGATGGGTGCCCGCTGTCAGCTTTTAGGGTTACGCTTTTAATCCGTTAACAGACAGGCAGATTATTTTTTTTCTTTTACAATAAATAAGCTTTTGTGTTAGATAAGCTACACATGAGATACAGAAATACTACCTGCTGCTGTTTAGTCCTGCTCTCACAGGGCCAGAAACATTTGAATAGCGACACATTTTCAGCTATGTGGTGACAAGACTGATATTTCCTTGGAGGAAGTGAGTCTAAAAATATCCCAGAATATATATAAATATATATATAAAAAAACATCAGGGAGGTATTATGTGGAAATATTCTGTGAATACAAAAATGTAGCTTTTAAACTATATATGCTCTGGCACGCAGTGTAATTCTTATGAGCTGTTTTGCACACCATATGGCTGTGCTCTCCAATGAAATGAAAGCAGGGCGATATCCTTTTAAATTAATTATTTGTACTGAATCTAAATTGTGTATTTTTTTAAAACATATCATTTAGAGATAAGAAGATGGTGAAGATTGTAAAGGCAGCAGAGTGGTAGGAACGATCTGACACCTTAAGTGATATTTTGTGTCTGTGCTGCGAGGAATCAGGATAGTTCTGGTGGTTTTGCTTCTTTCTTTTTTCTTTTTCTTTTTTTTTGGTCTTTTTCCTTTCAAGACTTGTCTCCCCTCTACCTCTTAAATCAGTGGCTCTCAAACTATTTTTGCTATGCTGCATTTTAGAAGCTCTCAGTTTTGTCATTCATTATCAATAAAACAGGGTCCAAACTGAATTTTACTTAAACAAAGGTGAACTCGGTGGCATCTTAAAAAAAAAATAAATAAAATAAATCCTATTATTTCACCTTAGTTTCACTGCATTAAATGAAGAAGAAATGTAACAAATGTATCCCTAATGGCACAAGCACAGCTACAGCAAGTGTTCAAATACAATGCCTGTAACACAACATTCATCAGCTGGGATTTGAGAACATCAACCACTGTAGTTTCAAAATAAAATGTTAAGATGCCTATTTCTATTTTTTTTCAATAGGAAACAGGTCTGCACTGCAATGAGGCCAAAACTGTGTTAATTATTCAGCATTATTGGTGCCTTCACAGATGCACACGTACAGATGCCATGTACATTAATGCCATATATCACAGTTCATGGCTTGTGAATTATGCACGGATAACTAGCAGGATGGTCCCTTTCTCTTTGACTGACAGGATTAAGATTTCCTGCACATGCACATTTGCAATTTCATCGTGGACTTTAAACATGCACAGACAGCAAATATCAGCAAATATCAATAAAAATGACCTGACTTTCATTTGGAGGATCATCACTGTTTATGAGCGCTGGATCTCCTGCTTCAGCCCAGAGACCAAAATGCAGTCTTAAGTGGAAGAATCCAAGCAGAGACACATAATCAATAGTACTTTTTTTCATTATTATTTTTTTTCCAAAATTCACAGGGTTGTGCCCTGAGAATTTTTTCCTCAGGGTCAGAATGTCAACCGAGTTTGACTGCAATGTCCACAAATGATCTGAACTATGGCCCTTGCTATTGTTTGGATGCTCACAGGTAAACACAGGAGCTAAAAATAGCACAAACACTGAAACCAGTGTAGAGGTGCCCATAGATGCCCCTAGAGTGCAGAGGGGCCAAGTTTGAAGCAGGTTTTTTGCCTTTAATAGACAGAATGTTTTAATTGCAAATAGTATATGGTGTTTTGGTGGCATGGTAGAGTTTTTAACTTGCCTTTATCAATGCAACTGTGTTTCCTGACAATTCCTGAGTCCCCAAAGATCATGACATTTTAATATTGATCTAATTCACAATATTTTGTTTTGTTTTTTCTTTTTCAAAAACAAGTAGCATTTTTCTGTTCCAACATTTGATAGTTTGTATTAGTATTATTTGCAATTCAATACAATTTTATTCAGTTATTGCACTGAATGGCACTTTACATTGTAAGGTAAAGACTTTATAGTATTAGAAAGAAAGAAAGAAAGAAAGAAAGAAAGAAAGAAAGAAAGAAAGAAAGAAAGAAAGAAAGAAAGAAAGAAAGAAAGAAAGAAAGAAAGAAAGAAAGAAAGAAAGAAAGAAAGAAAGAAAGAAAGAAAGAAAGAAAGAAAGAACGAACCCCCAGCAAGCACTTGGCAACAGTAGGAAGGAAGAACTCCCTTTTAATAGGAAGAAACCTCCAGCAGAATCAGGCTCAGGGAGGGACACCCATCCACCACAACCAGTTGGGTAAGTAAGCCTGCAGAGTGAGAGTGAAGTGCTCCATCCATCTTGCGCTTATCAGTAGCCAGTCGCTGGGGGAGCAACCTAAGCAGGGAAACCCAGACCTCCCTCTCCCCAGCCACCCCCTCCAACATATCTAGGGGAACACTGAGGTGTTCCCAGGCCAGCTGAGGGATCGAATCTCTCCAGAGTGTCCTGGGTCTGCCCCAGGGCTTCCTTCCAGTAGCAAAGTGCTCTGTTATGATAATATGGTGCTATAAGGTCTTTAAGATGTGACATGGCCTGATTATTCAATATTTTGTATGCATGCATTTATTTTACAGAATAAGCATTGTCAATTACATATGATGTTTAAATGATTTGACAATCCTTTCATTCTGTTTTTGTTCACATTTTACTTAGGAACCAAATCATTTTGGTAAATTCAGTTGCATTAACTCTCATATATGCATATATGTGGTCTAATAAGACTGAGCATGATGCTTAAAGCAATATAATCCATTTCTCTCAGGAAACTGACATACTTTTTTGTGATAATATAATTATGATGGACAATCATATCAGAAATAAGCTGGAGAAAAAAAAAGAGAAAAACTTTAAAGCATTGATTTCCACTGAGATTTCAAGATTATGGATCACTGGATTCATTTACACCCTTTTTAGCTCTGGTTTTGTGCTCATTCCATTACAACACTACAGTATAATGAAGTTCCATATGAATTAAAGTACCCTTGTTAATTTGTGGCACCAACAACAAATGAAAGTTATGTATGCCAGACTTTATGCAAAATAATAAAGCAAAACAGAAGCACATGAGATGGCAGCTGTTAGCCATTAAGTACCTATTTATGGCAAACCTTAGAGCTCCAGAAGGACTTATTTGCATGTATTTGTTTCAGCAGACTGGAATCAGTCCTGCAGTTATAATTAAAGGCTCGCTGTATATAATTTCTAATAGATAAATTAGCACACATCTTGCTTAGCCTGGTTGCAATATGTCTCTGTACACAGTATCTACAGCACTTTCTCCACATTTACGACAATATAATGAGATGCAAGGACTGTAATAATGCAATTACCTGTCTAAGACAGCACTGCCTTTTATAGCTTGAAAATTGTGCAAGAAACCATTTCAGTCAGCTAAAATGCCATCACAGAGACTTAATTATTGTCCCCAAGAGACTCCATATGTCTGTTTCATGGGCAAAGGAGCAACCAGAGCTGCCGTTCCGGTCTTATGTTGGTAGGAATAAAACTTTTAAAGAAATCTAATTTTATCTACTGTGCCCAATTGGTAAAGTCTGATCTTGTGTCAAATTTGATTGTTGGTGTGACCAGGAGGATGCTAGGAATATGGTGAGATGGAGAAAGGTGATCCACTGTGGTGATCCCTGAACAGCCAAAAGAAGATGACTTTATTCACTGGATTTCTGGCTCTTTTCTCTGTGGACTCACTAAAATAAAATTGATCTCAGTTTTTTTCCCCTGTTAATAAAGAAATAGTGCAACACTCTAAATATAGCGATATTGCTTTAACTTCCTCGCAATGTTTCATTTGTTCACAGTCCATATAACCCATGCAAAACCTAATTTAAACACAAGATATTGGAATACAATATTGCAACATAAAAGCGCCTGCCTACTGGGCTGACATAAAAACAAGAGACTCTTGTCCTAGTTGCCTAGTTGTTTCACCTTGAAGCTTGCTCAGTCAGTTGTGGTGCCTCATCGCCTAATGAAAGCCGCTCCAGTGTTCGATTCATTGGTTAGTTACAAAGAACTTGTCGAGTTGTTATGAAAGTTTTCTGAATTGGATTAAAGGGTGACTGCTCCCACTGATTTGATTCATCATTAGGCCCAGCACAACCAGCAGCCTTTGTTTAAATGGTCAGTAAGAAATGCTTGGTGGGAATCAGCGAGACCCAATTTCTTCCCAATTATTTGCTCAGCTGTGCCTGCATCAAATACCACAGCTGCAAGGTGGATGGATTTAAAACATCAGTTGAAATTCTGCGGATGCTCTTACAAATATTGACATGCGGCACGTAGAAAAGAATATTTAGCATATTGAAACTCACATCTGTCAGTCACAGCCAGTGATGAGCCTACAGATAACTCTCTTCCTAACCAGTCTGTGTAATTGCATTGCACAAAAGCTCAAATGTGTCCATTTACCCATGATGCATCTCGTCTCTTTAATCATTTAAATGTCACTGTATTATAAGCAATGCCCATGTTGATGTGTACTCATAAATCACCTGTAGCCAGTGGTGGCCTAAAATCTAACATGCTGTTAAGGGGTTAGGTAGAAACTCATCCATAATTTCCCAGGATGCTGGGTGAGCAGTGCGGGCAAGGGAGGTTGCTCCTGCTAAAATGCCCCACGCTACAGGGGGCACATGTTTACTGACAGCCCCACAGAGGCTGCGAACAATCACCTGCTACCACACGTTCCTTTAGGGGCTGAGCTGCTACATTAATGCATGGGTCTTCATCTCATTATTCATAGCTGCTTGACTCCAGGAGAAAACTGTTGGGAAGGAGGCGCTACAGTAGCAAATGGATACTAGGTCATCTTTAGCATTCCAGGTGGCATGAAGCCAAAGGGAATATGGCCCATAGGGCCCATGGAGAGAGTGCTATAGCTTTGTGTCATGCAGAATGGAAAGCAGTTTTGAATATAACCTGAAATGTACTGATTGCAGTAACTTAAAGCACTTTATTGTGCTTGCATGTCCATTTGCCTTTATTTTGACTGACAGTAAGTTGGTTTGTGGGATTACTGTTGTCATTCTCTTTCTGGGACTTCAATGTTGTATCTTCATTGAACAGACTGATCTTGAACATGTCGGTGTGGCCCAAGGGTTAGAACTGTCGAAAGTGAGTCACTCTGCCAAGAGTTAGTTTTCTTCTATACTGTGAATGAAGCTTGTTTAACAGTCCTGCATTTAACCCCCTGCAGAGCCTACACTGCAGTGAGCGACATTGCTTTTTGCAAGTATATTTATGCGCAGGTGTGTTTGGTGTATGGCTACGCCGGAGCTGCGCTGTACTATAAAACAAGCTTGAGGCTAAAGGATGGTCTTTCTTTAGTTTGTTTCCAGTATGTTACACTAAGCGTTGGTGGTTAGAAATATCCATACGTATAAGAAAAAGGAGAAATCTGACCTGGTGCAGAACTGTGCAGCACAAGCTTATCAGGATACTTGGGAGGAGGATTAACATGTCAATCCAGTATATGGGGACAATAGAGGGAACTCATCATGCCCTTATCTTCCACAAGAGAGCACGAGGATTAAATGAGTGCATACTGTGCCTCCAAATTATAGTTTGGCTCCTTGTTTAAGCTATGATATCTCATTATCCATTTCTACAAGCATTAAATACAGTATTCGTAAGGTAAGTAAGACACATTGAGTACTGCTGAGTAACAAAACTAAAGGAATACATATGCAGCTCATTTCTTTTCCTTTGAGGTAATTACTAAAAGTGAGAAATTACTGCTGCGTAATTAATTTCTTGTAATTTACTGAGTAAGTCACAAAAACTGTGATGCTCCAACCTTAAGTCAAACACGTTGGACTGTGGCTGAATGATTCAACACCACATCCCCTGTGTGTCCTGAAAAAGTTCCCTTTTTGCAACATCAAAGTAGAAACTATGAAAAATAAGCTTATAGGACAGAAAAAGAAACAGGAGAAGAGAATGAGGTTGAATATAACGTCCATACCCTGCTGCTCCAGCTCCGATGATATTATATGAGCAGACCGAGGACTTCAAAGGAGTGCTGCGTCCAATTGATGGCGCAGATTTTCGGGAATTATGTTGGCAAAAACAAATTAAAGGAAGAAAGGAACTATCATTTCTTTTGGCTTTTTATTTCTCACTCCTTGCTTTAACCTGCTTTGTCATTTCTTAGAGTCGTTTTCTTTTTATCTGAGTATGTCACATGGTATCAGCGGAGCCTAATGAACCACCAGGTACCTGCATGTAATGACTGCTGTGGCCACCGTTGTTATTTTTAACCTGGTCAAAAAATGAGCCTGGAGCATCATGTGTAAACACAGGGGTGGATTTTGCTCCTTTGTGGCAGAATTTAAAATATTCATAACTGATACTCAGTACTTTTGGCTGTGCGAGGGGAAGCCATAGAAAGTGTGTAAAAGTCTCAGGCTTCCTGAAAAGATGGTGTGAAATTGAAAAGGAACTCTATATCCTGAAAAGACATTCATAAATCACAGCAACAAGTTACCAGAAAATTCAAAGAGTGGATTGAATCAATTCTTAAGCTCTGCAAACAAAACAGCGTATATATATATATGTTTGCAGCATCCACCAGCATGGCACAAGGTGATAAAACTTTGATTGTATTTTTTTTTTTAAACTCCTGTTATTTACTTTAGGTTTTTGTTGCTGTGGTTGTTTTTTTTTGTTTGTTTGTTTGTTTTTTCCTGTGTGCCTGCTCCCGGTTTCTTCTCAAGTAATTCCCCAGATTTGTATTGACAAAAAAACATCTTTTATGTTTATTTATATCAGGTGCTCCTTTTCAGTTTTCATTTTTAAGACATTTGTTTTGTGTTACTTGAAGTGTAAGCACAGGCAAACAAATGCGCCTGCACTTACATGATGATACAAATGCCGTGCTTTCCTTCTTCACAAGGAAACACTCAAGGACACACAGCACTTCCAAAGCCAGTGAGGAAATCCCAGTGCAGCTTCAAGGGAAAAGTTTCTGACAGGTTTATTTGGAGACCTGCGTGTGAGCCTAAGGGTTCCTAGTACTTAATACAAGATTGTTAGAGAACACGGATGAACTCTTTGACGGGGAGTCTGGAGCCAAGAAAAGCCAGGCCCTCGGAGATAAGAATGAAGCAGTTTTATGGCGGTGAATATTTTAGCACATGGCATCAAGATAATTCTTTTTATCTGTGTCTCTCTTTTAACCGAGGACAGAATCCATTTAGGAAGTGTACCCCCTCAAAGTCTTCTTGATGGCATCAAAGTCAAAGTTTGGGCTAATGGTTCTGCTTGGCACAAAGTGCATCTCCCTGCTGAGGTATTCTGCACTTTCATCTGTCTTTTGTATGAGTGCCCCGTCTCTAACTGTCTGAGTACTCTGCCTTTTGTCCTCTGGATTTATAAGTGCTTTTAAAGTCCTCTTGAAAACAGGTGTGCTTTTTAAGGTAGTTAAGCAATTAAAGAGATGAGAGCAGCACATATATTTACCTTACAAATAGAATGTGCTTAACATGTATAATTGGCCCTGTGCAAGGTTGGCTGTTTAAATATGCAGCAGTTATACAAATGAGCGTCACCACAAGAGGATCGCAGCGTGAGGTATGACAAAAAGCCTCCAGCAATCTGTTCACCTATTTCCTAATATCTGTGATCAGGGCATTAGGCTAAATATGGTTCTATTTTGTTGTCCAAAAAAACCCACAACACCTTAAAAATGATATTAAACATGCCACTTGGATCTGTTGGGACCACAGAAAGCTTTTATTGGCTTTTTGTGCTTCTTCGAGGCTGCTACCTTTAAAATATCATTTTTAAATACCTTTAAAATTGTAAAATGATTTTAAAGCTTAACTATGAAAAAGAACAAATGCAGTGATATCAGAAAATTAAAAAATAAAGGAAAATAAAAATAGTTTGCTTTAGATATGTGATTCTTACTCCTTAGTTTGTTGTATTGTTTCCTTTTATTCACTTCCCTGCATGGTTTCTTAGTTCCAGGTGTTTTATTGTTTAATTATTTTTTTGGACTCACTGGTATTCTGTGCTCCCAGTTCCTATTAGCTTTTTACTTTTATTACAGTTTGCTTCAGTTATTAGTTCTCTCCATCGTTGTGTGGCAAGTTCCCATGTTCATCATTTCCTTGACAATGTTCAGCTGTGTCTTGTTACCCGCCTGTGTCCCATTCCCTTGATTAGCCCTCAGTGTGTGTGAGAGTATTTATAGTCCTGGGTTTCCTTTGTCAGATTGTCATTCTTTGTCTCCAGTCTGTTAAGATTAGGTTTGTATTTCTCTTGTAGCTTTATTCATTATGGTC
This sequence comes from Pterophyllum scalare, assembly GCA_024447675.2. NCBI lineage: Eukaryota > Metazoa > Chordata > Actinopteri > Cichliformes > Cichlidae > Pterophyllum > Pterophyllum scalare. Next base: position 27,559 of record JAMQGT020012191.1, read on the forward strand.
ACTTTATGAACTTTTCTGCCTGCAAGAAGAAAAAGAAGCTCTTTGTTCTTCATACACATACTCAGACTCTGCATTTGGAACCTTGCAAAAATGCTGGAAGTTTGAAAATTTCCTTCCTGTTTTATTCTTATATATATATATATATATATATATATATAGAGAGAGAGAGAGAGAGAGAGAGAGAGAGTTCAGACTGTGAATAAAGGTGGTCATACCAAATGCTGACTTTCAAGCTCTTTAGAATTGTACAAACATTCCTAGCAAAATATAAATGAATGAGGGATGGCTTGAGACTTTGCACAGTACTGTATATACACTGCTCAAAAAAATAAAGGGAACACTTAAGCAACACAATATAACTCCATTTAATTCACACTCAATAAAGGAGTGGTTCTGCAGGTGGAGACCACAGACCACTTCTCAGTACCTATGCTTTCTGGCTGATGTTTTGGTCACTTTTGAATGTTGGTGGTGCTTTCACACTCGTGGTAGCATGAGATGGACTCTACAACCCACACAAGTGGCTCAGGTAGTGCAGCTCATCCAGGATGGCACATCAATGCGAGCTGAGGCAAGAAGGTTTGCTGTGTCTGTCAGCGTAGTGTCCAGAGGCTGGAGGCGCTACCAGGAGACAGGCCAGTACACCAGGAGACGTGGAGGAGGCCGTAGGAGGGCAACAACCCAGCAGCAGGACCACTACCTCCTCCTTTGTGCAAGGAGGAACAGGAGGAGCACTGCCAGAGCCCTGCAAAATGACCTCTAGCAGGCCACAAATGTGCATGTTTCTGCACAAACGGTTAGAAACCGACTCCGTGAGGGTGGTATGAGGGCCCGACGTCCACAGATGGGGGTTGTGCTCACAGCCCAACACCGTGCAGGACGCTTGGCATTTGCCAGAGAACACCAGGATTGGCAAATTCGCCACTGGCGCCCTGTGCTCTTCACAGATGAAAGCAGGGTCACACTGAGCACATGTGACAGACGTGACAGAGTCTGGAGATGCCGTGGAGAGCGATCTGCTGCCTGCAACATCCTTCAGCATGACCGGTTTGGCAGTGGGCCAGTAATGGTGTGGGGTGGCATTTCTTTGGAGGGCCGCACAGCCCTCCATGTGCTCGCCAGAGGTAGCGTGACTGCCATTAGGTACCAAGATGAGATCCTCAGACCCCTTGTGAGACCTGGTGCGGTTGGCCCTGGGTTCCTCCTAATGCAGGACAATGCTAGACCTCATGTGGCTGGAGTGTGTCAGCAGTTCCTGCAAGATGAAGGCATTGAAGCTATGGACTGGCCCGCCCGTTCCCCAGACCTGAATCTGATTGAGCACATCTGGGACATCATGTCTCGCTCCATCCACCAACGTCACGTTGCACCACAGACTGTCCAGGAGTTGGCGGATGCTTTAGTCCAGGTCTGGGAGGAGATCCCTCGGGAGACCATCCGCCACCTCATCAGGAGCATGCCCAGGCGTTGTAGGGAGGTCATATAGGCACGTGGAGGCCACACACAATACTGAGCCTCATTTTGACTTGTTTTAAGGATATTACATCAAAGTTGGATCAGCCTGTAGTGTGTTTTTCCACTTTAATTTTGTGTGAGATTCCAAATTCAGGCCTCCATTGGTTGATAAATTTGATTTCCATTGATGATTTTTGTGTGATTTTGTTGTCAGCACATTCAACTTTGTACAGAACAAAGTATTCAATGAGAATATTTCATTCATTCAGATCTAGGATGTGTTATTTGAATGTTTCCTTTATTTTTTGAGCAGTGTATATACAGAAGCACTAGTTGGATTCCTTTAATCTGAAATGTTTGTTTTTTTCTATGATGTTTTAGTAAAACAAATTCAGGTTCTGTGCTTGGACCCCTTTTATCTTCGAAACAACTTTAGTTCTTTGTGGTACAAATTTAAGGAGGTGCTGGAAACATTCCTCAGAGGTTTTGCCATGACAGCGTCACACGGTTGTTACAGTGAGCTGCAGATCCATGATGCAACTCTTCCACCACATCCCAACAGTGAACTGTTGGATTGAGATCTGGTGACTGTTGAGGGCATTTGATTACAGTGAGCTCATTATGTTCAAGAAACTAATTTGAAATTATGAGCTTTGACAGGGTGTTTTATCTCGCTGGAAGCAACCAGTGGGTGCACTCTGGTCAAAAAGGGATGGACGTGGTCAGCAACAATCCCCAGGTAGACAGTGGTGTTTGAACAATGCTCAGTTGGCATTCAGGGACCCTAAGTGTGCCAAGAAAATATCCCCCACACGATTACACCATCACCACCAGACTGAACCTTTGATACAAGCTAGAAATCAAGTCTTGTTGCTTTTTCCAATCTTCTGTTGTCCAGTTTAGCTTAGCCTATGTCAATTGTAGCCTCATATTCCTGTTCTTAGCTGGCAGGAGTGGAACTTAGTGTGGTCTTCTGCTGCTGCAGCCCATCTGCTTCAAGGTTTGATATGATCTCTGTTCAGAGATGTTCTCGTAACAAGCAGTCATTTGAGTTACGGCTGCCTTCCTATCAGCTTGAAGCAGTCTGGCCATTGTCCTCTGACATAAACACCATTTTTACCCAGAGAACTGCTGCTCACTTGATATTTTGCCTTTTTCAAATTAACAGTCTGAGCAGCAAGTCTGTTTTCTTGCCTTTTCTTAGTCCATTAATCAACTTGTATCCCTTTGATTATGAGATGTGGCTCTTTGTAAACAGCCCAAATCCTATGTTGGGAACAATTGGAAGCTACTGTAAATAATGAAGTTGAAAACTGTATCTCCTTCAACGGCAAAATGCTAGTAACACAATATGATATGATGTATAATTTTACACAAGTATATCTTTCATGAGTATAATTATGTTGTTACAGTGATAATTTTATTAAAGTGTCTTTTCCAAACTATTATATATACAAGACTACATTTTCTTGTTCCCATGTGGCACACTTCCATCACTGTGGACACTATTGCATTGATTAATGAGTGTAAATGTACAGAGTGTATAACTACAATACAAAGAAGAAAAACATTTAAATGGACTTAATTACCAGTCTTATTTTATTCCTGACAAAATGAACATTTATTCATGTATTCCCCTTTCTTTTTTCCTTTTTTTCCCCTTTTTCTTGTTGGATGGCCCTTTAGTGGTATTAGGCTGCTGTGAGCTAATTGCATATGCCTTGAAGCACTAATGATAAAATGACTCAAGGCTGTATTTGTACTCACATTTAAGAAACTCTGAAAGAAGAGTAAACTCATGGAAGGCTTCCTCTCATTGCTTATGTTCAATGTTTCACTACATAGATGGATACATACAGATCTGAATTCTACAGCAGGTTTGAAGAAGGTGCAGCACCCAAGGCCATCAGTCAGGAAGCACTCATTTCACTCTAAGATGTTGAAAGTGAGACGGCTTGGCAGATCAATACTACATTTCCTCTGTGTAGGGACTTAACAAATACTCTCGGAGGATCGCAGAGGGACAACTCTGCATTGGTTTGATGCAGTGCAGGTGCTTTGCGTGACAGTAAGGGTGGGCATGTATAGCCACAGTTCCAGCAGTAGAACTCCGGGTGTCACGTCTGCAAATGTCAGTAAACTGTTGTTTGAGTAATGAGTACGAGTGGAGGAACGCTTTCATGCCTCTCAGACATAAACGCTGCTGCATGAGCAGGTAGTATGTTGTGCTTTAATCCACTTCCACAGACTGTGGAAAGACTTATGAATAGGTAGGTAACAGCTTTGGATTAGTGAACAGGACGTGATAAGCTATTTGAAAACATAAACTATCTCTTTAAATAGAAAAACACACATCAGCATCGACTCATGTGCAGAACCCTGGTCTATTTTTATCATATTATCATAAAAAGTAGAAGGGTAAAGATTAATTTCTGCTCAAGGTGGAAGAAATGTTCTTTACGAATGAATATATATTGGGTACAAAGCGGAAAGGCTATCAAATATTCAGGTGTGATAATCTTCCAGGAAGCTGTTCAAATTACATCTTCCAATTTATCTGTCTCTTTCTTCATGTTTCCTGATTTATAAGTATCACAGTTGTTAATCAGGTCACGTTTTTCCTGTTCTCTGCTCAGCCGGTTACAAAAGAAATGTAATCCAATATCTGAAAATGCGATTTAATGAACCTTTTCTGTGCTCAGTCCAGAAGACTGGGATGTAGATTACTGTAATGAAAAAGAAGACAGAGCTTACTTTGAGGGAGCGTCACCAAAATGCAGATGATGGCTTGAAAGCTGTTAAAGTGAGTTTAATTTATCACGGTCTATTACAGCATGTACAAGCTTTCATGATCAAGGCAATGACCCGTTTTCCCAAACAACTACACAGCATGTGGTTTGAACGTGGGAGTGAAAATGTATTGGGCTTGATTTATCAAGCAGCAGAGAAATTTCTGCTGCGAGTTCTGCTGTAATAACATGCAATCTACAATCTGATCTGTCTCTGCATGATTTGCATTTCTGCTCAGTTTTACTTTCCCCCTTTTAGTGTTAATTTTATATAGAGTACATGCACCGTGATTTACAGCCACTGATATTTTAATATTCATAATTCAGAAAGACACTTATTTAACATAGATTTTTATATCTGAAAATTATAAGGGGACTCAGGGGATATTAACTCCATGCTGCTGAAAATAAAGACTCGTTGTCAAAACCGTCATCCTCGCACCACTTGTCCCCCTCCTTTTGTTTTTAATGGGGGTCATTAAAGGTGAAGGGTTTCTTTCTGTGAGTCTGTTCCGAATGCCGCAGTTTCTGTAAAAAATAGAATTTCATTTCCTTGCCTTGCAGGTTATGAACCGTGCCATTTAAGTACTCTTTGGTGTCTCTAACAAATTTCTTCAACTTGTATGTCTTCGAGTCCTTATAAAATTCCCTGATAGTCAGTTATTTCATGTGTGATAGTCATTGTCTCCAGTTCTAAGATTTCTCTCTACCCGCTTCAGTATTTGTACCTAGAAGTTGTATCAAGTACCAAAGCATTTTTTTATCACTGCTGGGGGGCTTGCTAAACTAGTGCAATGACTTTGCTTTAAGTTCACCTTGATAATGTCCTTCTTGCAGGTCTTGAGCACAGACTGTATATAAAGGATGGATGTTGCCTCCAGGTCTGAAAAGTTCAATCAAAAGTGAAGCTAATGTGGAAGTGCCTCATGCATTTTTTTTTCTTCTAAAGGCCGACAGTGCAGGGCTAGTCTTGAGGCAAACAGAAGTTTGTGGGGCTGTAATGCTACTGCTCATCTGATCTGTGACCTCTGTAAATACTTCGCTTAGTTAAAGATCTCACTCGCTAGATTTAAATCTTAGTGAATACATCATAATGATTATTTTTAGAGCAGGCCTATCAAATAACCATACAGCACGTCCTTTGGTTGTTAGAACCATCCTTCATTCGGTACACTGGGTTTCAAAATATCAAGATGAAGCCAACATTTGCAAATCAGGACAGGACTTCATTAACCGATGGGTGAAATTACAGTGACTACATCCATCTTTTACTTTATACACAGTATATGGTGTTAAGACTTCAGTCTAAAACAGATCATTCTTTCTTTCCTATAGATAAAGGAGGCGGAGCTTGAGGTGACAGAGCTGAAGATCCTGGTGACAAGGAGGGACAGGAAATTAGTATATCAGGTTGAGCGGTTTGGAAGTAAAGTTAGAGGCCAGGCTGAGATGGCTTGCAGAAGAGGGATAGTGGCTATATTGGGCAAAGGACGTTGAAGATGGAGCTGACAGGTATGAGAAGAAGAGGAAGGGATAGGGTGAGATGGAGGCAGATGAGCTGATGTGGCGACTCCTATAGGGAGCAGCAGAAAGAAGAAGAGCCCATACAATAAAATACCAACAACCAATGAGTCATCTTTTTCAGTTTAGCCTAACATCATTCAGGAAGAGCAATAAACTAAAACAAATGAATAGCAAAGCCAATAAATGGGCCCACATTACAGTCAACAGCAGAAGGGAGTATTGTCATGCCAGACAACACACTGATATACTAGCAGTGGAAAAGCCACAGGTGGTACCACCCTCATACACACACAATAGAGTCTGTGCATTTGCTTTTGCTCACTAAAATGCACAGATACAACATTACATTGATAAATGACACAGTGATTGCTGATGTTCTCTCCTGGAGAGATGATTGTTACCCATCAGTGACTAACGATACTGTGGTGCTGTACTCACCTACAGTCTCGGAACATCTTACTGAGAGTTATTAACTTTGCAAAGCCCCCCACAATCTTCCCTAGATACTGCTTCTTTGATCAAGTGTCTTCAGTGCATAATATGATGTAACAGAATTCATTCAGTCTCTCTTGTGCCATCACGTAACTAAAATACTTTAATTCAGTTCAATTCAATTTTATTTGTACAGTGCCAAATCACCACAGTCACCTCAAGGCGCTTTGTATTGTAGGTACAGTAAAGACCCTACAATAATACAGAGAAAACCCAACAGTCAAAACGACCCCCTATGAGCAAGCATTCGGTGACCGTGGGAAGGAAAAACTCCCTTTTAACAGGAAGAAACCTCCAGCAGAACCAGGCTCAGGGAGGGGCAGTCATCGGCTGCAACCAGTTGGAGCTGAGGGGAGAGACAGGACAAAAGGCATGCTGTGGAAGAGAGACAGAGATTAATAATAACTAATGATTAAATACGGAGTGAAGTATAAACAGAGTAAATAAGATGAATGAAAAGAAACAGTGCATTATGGGAACCCCCGAGCAGCCTAGGCCTATAGGCGCATAACTAAGGGGTGGTTCAGGGTCGCCTGATCCAGTCATAACTATAAGCTTTATCATTAAGTCTAATCTTAAAAATAGAGAGTCTATCTCTTGAATTTTAGAGAACTTGGAGAATCGGCACATCACAACCCCACCAAAAAAAAGACTGTAAATTAAGTGTGTTAATTTTAGTGTGCCCATTAGATGCAGCCTTTTTTTATGTTAATGTTTAATGTTTGAGGATGCAGTATCTGTCGTTAAGGTATACAACAATATATTTTCTTGTTTTGTACAAACATGACCAAAGGAAAACATTTTTTTTTAAATTACATGTTGGCTTCTTTTCTGCAATTGGATCTACTTAAGAGCCATTAAAATTTTCACCTCCTGGGTTCACTGAGTCACCCAGTGAACCACACTCCCAAGAAAATAACAAAACATGTTTGCTTTCACCTCTGAAAGCAAAAAGCCTGCAATTGTGTTTTGCAAAAGTTCCATTAGGGTGTAATATATGGCTATAAACTGTAATATAAATATGTACTTTGGGGAAAAATGTTCAGGCCAAAATCTGATTTCCAGCCAATATAAGTGACATTTTCTGTGTATTTTCTGCTTGCATATGCAAAACAGGCAAGCTAACAGGCAAACCATTACATAAATATACCACATAAGGTATATCATATAAAAATTAAAGCTGAATTTCAATTTACAGCACAAATCAGTGCAGTCCCCTCTTTTTTTTTAGATTTTTTTTTTTAATTTCAGTTTATGTACATCATGGACTAAAACAGAAAAGAGGCATAGCCAGGTCAAAAGAACCCTTTAATGAACATGATAATGTGTTTACCGTGTCCGTTAGATCATCCTTCTTTTATGTCATCCCTGCCTTTGTGGTTTCAGTATTGATGATCTGATATAAAACACTCCAGTCCGGTGTCAAGGATCTATTCTAATTTTGTTTGTGTAACCATCTCTTGCTTTTATGTGAAAAGGAACACACACATCTTGGAAAACCACTGTACTTGTTTTATACAAGTTGCCATGTGTGAGGTTTTTTTTCTCCCTGTGCTGTAATACGCCGTAAAAGGCAGACTTTCCTCTTAAGATACTGTTTTAAAGCCCCTCGAGTAACATTGTAAGAGAACAATAGCACCTCAGAGTTTATGGAGGAATTTTACTCAAGTGTCCTTATTTGTGTGGGGCTTAAGATTTATATATATATATATATATATATATATATATATATATATATATATATATATATATATATATATATATATATATATATATATACATATACATATATATATATATATATATATATATATATATATATATATATGTGTGTGTGTGTACTGGAAGTCTGCAGTAGCAATGACTCACTATGATTTGGTTGCCAGCAATTTGTGAGCATGCCATTTGCCTGACTAAAATGTTATATTTTTTCACATCCAGGCACATGTACAGTTCTGGAATATAGTTGAGCCTAAGGAGACTCAGTGTGCCCCATCAGCATCAGAGCTGATTCATATAGCTCTTACTCATGCAGCTATAGCACACTCTATTTGCCTTTTTCACCCAGAGTCTCTCCACAATTGCTGGGATATTAGAGAAAGGCCCACACTAGCTGCCAGCAAAGGGCAGACTGTTATACTTGGCGATAGCTTAGCAACCTCTTCAAGTAAACAAAGTCAAAGCCTCAGTGTAAAAAGTGCAGGTAATTTAAATTTGACAGGCCAGAGCATGCAACTATGTTTATTTTTTATGACTCATTCTCATTGGTTTAAGTTAATTTGCATAATGCAAGGCAGCAAACCCTGCAGGGATGTGTGTGTGAGAGAGAGAAAGAGAGAACAGAAGACAGAAAACACCTGAAGGTAATAAGAGAGCTTGATAGTGTCAAAGTGCTATTCTTGGCAAAAGAAATAAGAAATGCTATTCATTAAAAAATATATGTATATACCATCTTTATTTGTATCTCTAGTGTAAAGAGCTTTTGAGGTCATGCTTCATAAACAGCTGCATTATTTTTTAGACATAAGGGATGTTGTTGGTCAGTATTGCAGGGGTGTCTAATCCAGAGATTAGATGACCTCTTCACAAGTGATACAATGTCTTTTTTGAGCTAAACTTGTCTGGCTTAAATGCAAATATGTGAAATGTTACATTGGCATGCTACAGCTCTGCAGCCATGCCTGACATAATGCAGAATGATTTAAGCTCGACCTAGTCTGCCATCACAGAGCTAAGTCTTTGTTGTCTTCATACTGTATCAGTACACAGTTATCTTTTTTCTTCAGTCACCTTTAGAGACAACCTTATGCGCATTCCCTTTGAAATCAGAAGTCGGAATTTCCGAGTTCCCAGTCAGAATTTTCAACTGTAACTCCCCTTTCAAGTCGGACTTCCAACTTGAAAGTCAGAGCAGCACCACCAACCCCAGCTTAACAATCCAAGATGGAGGCAGTAAACATTAGTAAAACTGCAAAACTTGAAATCTGTACAGCTGCTGTTGTCATCTTTCCATGAAGGTGCTGCAGAACAAGCATTGAGCTGTATTGCTGGTGATGCATGAATAGCCCTGTTTTTCCTTGCTTTTCCAGCTTTACTACTGGAACCAGAGGGTGATGTCACTCCCAGCTCCCATATCTGACTTCCAACGTAAATGGAACGCAGCATAAGGCAGAACCTTTCTGGTTTCGCTCAAGTGGTAATTTTTAGTGCTTAAAAGTGAAGCCAATGAGGAGATGTAAAAAATTGCCTCAGCTGGAGACATACAAAACCAAGTCACTCCCATAGATGGTATATAAGATGGACAGAGCTACCGCAGACACTCACTTCCTATTTTCCACCCAAGTGCTATTTCTGCAGCTCTGAGCTGAGCATTTTCTGCCATCACCATCTTGGGGTTTTGAAAATGGATGCAATGACCAAGGGGGTGGAGCTGACTGTGACACAGCACATTTATTGGCTAACAACTTGTGAATGACAACCATTAGGAAAAGAGCATATCCTGGGTAATCCTGCTTTCGGGAGGATATCTTTCTTATCCAGAAAGATAGCCAGAAAGAGCATATCCTGGATAATCCTCCTTTCTGAAGTAGTTAAGTAGATCTTAACTTCTCCAGAAGTAGTTAAGGTCTAAAGGGAGCAATGTTGCCTATCCAGCAATCTATCCAGTAATTCTGTGGACAGCCTCATGAGCATGCAAGCTGCACCACTGACTTTAACTTTTAATTAGAAATAGTTTCTTTTTAATGAAGTATTCACTCATTTGTTTAATAATTTGAAACGCTTTAAAAGGTAAATGGTAGCATTGTAGAAAGCAATGTCCATGCTTTATAAATATTCCTTGATTTTAATTAGGTTCATCACATGAACAGCTGTACAGTTGTTGAGCATAAAGTAAATGTTAAGATAATGGTGTTGCTGTTAAATTCTCATTGTACAACTGATTTGCATTTCTACAGCAGATGTACAAAAGTTTTAGATGTATGTAAATATAGTTCTAGCTGTGGTTTTGTTCTGCTACAAAATACAAATCTTATCTTACTGTGGCTCAGTGGTTGACTGCATGTATATTTGTGCAGTGAACTGAGCGTTTCCTAAGAATTTATCTTTGACTTTATGCTTTCGTGTTAACCTTTGACCTAGGGAGCAGCACATCAGCACCTCCACACTCATAAGAACCCATGGTGGATGATTCCAGCAAGGTCAGTCTTTTTCAATTATTGATCTCTCTGTAGATCAGTGCCAGTGACCAATAAAATTTAAAGTCAAGGACTGCCTAATCCAATCATTGCAAGCCAAAGGGACTATATCACTTCCCGCATCAAAGGACTTTATGATTTGGAACCAATTGACTTGGTTGTGATGCTGTAAAACATGGTGGATTGCTCACATATCCTCAGCATCAGGGTTTCATGATTAAGATGTGCAGTTCAGCTACTGGATTAAGAGAGAACTGGGACATACTGGGATTTAATATGAGACTTCAGAATTTCCTCCTGAACAGCTTTACTTTAAAGAGAGACAGGCCATAAATACAAAACTAATAAATAAAAATAAATATTTAGGGCAGTATTTATTACCTACAGGGTAAAAAAAAAAAAAAAAAAGATCAAAAGAACTATTTATTTTCAGTGTTCTTTTGTTTGTTTGTTTGTTTTTATGGATGTAAAAACAGTTCATAAGAACACCCGTATTACTTAATGCACATGTTAAGAGCAGACATGGGTATAAATAGGAGGGAGACAAAAAAATAACAAAGACAAATCTGAGTGAAAAACATGAAACTATTGATTTCAGGAAGATGTTCTTCTCTAGTCAACAGGGAGTATGAGTTGCCTAGTTACCCGCTGCAGGAAAGTTTGTAAATTGTTTCACAGTCTTTGGTGACTTGACAGCTGATCCCCTCCGGTTTGACAATGTCCCCACAGTGCTGGACATCTTGATTTTTCACTTTAAGTTTGACACTGTTTTGACTGCATCAAGTATTTACATCTGATACTGGGAATTTGAGCTTACATCACATATTGTTTTTTTTGTTTTATGTTTTTGAATTCCATAAAAGCAAATGTTGCACATACATTTTTTTTTTTTAGCTATAATGGTTTTTAAACATCTTAACATATGTCTTAACTAATATTGACAGTAGGCATATATCAACTATGATACCTGGTGATCCCTGACTTTGCCCCAACAGCTAGCTTACAAAGGTAATTACATTTTAATCAGCCAAATTATCCAGTGCTAACATCCTAAATGACATTTTAACTAAGAAAAACATACTTGCAAAAACATATTGACATTATTAAGCACATTCTGACATACTAAAATTAGCTAGAATTTAACCTATGCTGTTTCAAAATTATAAGCTCAGAATGGAAAGAACAGAGGAGCACACATTTTCCACTGTGGCTAGTTTATTGTTAGCATATTAGCCTAACTTAGTCACTTTGCAGTTTTCTGTTTGCAGCCATTTGATACCAAGTAAAAGCAGAACCAAGCGAATAAAGTTCCTGTGTAATTACTGGAATTAAATGTATTAAAGCTAATATCAGCCATAGATGTTAACATTACTATCAACTGTGATGCATTTGCAGCAGCTCTGACAAGAGTTTGACATAAAATATTTTTGTGCTTCTCGGCGAATTTCTCGAGTGTTTTTGGTGACCCGCGATGCAGTTCACAGTACAAAAAGAGGTGAAAAAGCTGCAGAAGGATCAGTGAAGATTTCAGGAAAACTATTTTATATTAGTTTTGAAGTTGACTGGCTGGATGATTGGCACCCAGTCTTACATATATTGTATAATTTCCTGTCAGAAAATTAGAGCATGAAAAGATTTCTTTTTTAAAAAATCAAAAAGTACACTGAGACAGGTACTACTTAGTAAAAACTAAGGCTTACAGTGGGTATGGAAAGTATTCAGACCCCTTTAAATTTTTTCACTCTTTGTTTCATTGCAGCCATTTGCTTAAATCAAAAAAGTTCATTTTATTTCTCATTAATGTACACTCAGTACCCCATCTTGACAGAAAAAAACAAAAATGTAGACATTTTTGCAAATTTATTAAAAAAGAAAATCTTTGATCTTGATCTTTGTCTCATCAGACCAGAGAATCTTATCTCTCATAGTCTGGGAGTCCATCATGTGTTTTTTGACAAACTCTATGTGGGCTTTCACATGTCTTGCACTGAGGAGAGGCTTCCGTCGGGCCACTCTGCCATAAAGCCCCGACTGGTGGAGGGCTGCAGTGATAGTTGACTTTGTGGAACTTTCTCCCATCTCCCTACTGCATCTCTGGAGCTTAGCCACAGTGATCTTTGGGTTCTTCTTTACCTCTCTCACCAAGGCTCTTCTCCCACGATTGCTCAGTTTGGCTGGATGGCCAGGTCTAGGAAGAGTTCTGGTCATCCCAAACATCTTCCATTTAAGGATTATGGAGGCCACTGTGCTCTTAGGAACCTTGAGTGCTGCAGAAATTCTTATGTAACCTTGGCCAGATCTGTGCCTTGCCACAATTCTGTCTCTGAGCTCCTTGGGCAGTTCCTTCGACCTCATGATTCTCATTTGCTCTGACAGCACTGTGAGCTGTGAGGTCTTATATAGACAGGTGTGTGCCTTTCCTAATCAAGTCCAATCAGTTTAATTAAACACAGCTGGACTCCAATGACGGAGTAGAACCATCTCAAGGAGGATCAGAAGAAATGGACAGCATGGGAGTTAAATATGAGTGTCACAGCAAAGGGTCTGAATACTTATGACCATGTGATATTTCAGTTTTTCTTTTTTAATAAATTTGCGATTCTCTGGTCTGATGAGACAAAGATCAAGATCAAAGATTTTCTTTTTAATAAATTTGCAAAAATGTCTACATTTTTGTTTTTTTCTGTCAAGATGGGGTGCTGAGTGTACATTAATGAGAAATAAAATGAACTTTTTTGATTTTAGCAAATGGCTGCAATGACACAAAGAGTGAAAAAATTAAAGGGGTCTGAATACTTTCTGTACCCACTGTATGTACAGTAGACTATATATAGGCATGTATCTTTTGACACCTTTAAGAGCACTAATGTCTGGTGATTTTCACCCATGCAAAAGTGAGAATGACGGTGTTAGTTTTCTAGGGCTAATTATGATGATCATAAAATTAGAATATCATTTTAAAAAATTGATGTATTTCAGTAATTTCATTCAAAAAGTGAAACTTGTATATTATATTCATTCATTACACACAGACTGATATATTTCAAATGCTTATTTCTTTTAATTTTGATGATTATAACTGACAACTAATGAAAACCCCAAATTCAGTATCTCAGAAAATTAGAATATTACTTAAGACCAATATAAAAAAAAGGATTTTTAGAAATGTTGGCCAACTGAAAAGTATGAACATGAAAAGTATGAGCATGTACAGCACTCAGTACTTAGTTGGGGCTCCTTTTGCCTGGATTACTGCAGCACTGCGGTGTGGGAGTCCATCAGTCTGTGGCACTGCTCAGGTGTTATGAGAGCCCAGGTTGCTCTGATAGTGGCCTTCAGCTCTTCTGAATTGTTAGGTCTAGCGTATCGCAGCTTCCTCTTCACAATACCCCATAGATTTCCTTAGACCTCAGAAAACACAGTGGACCAACACCAGCAGATGACACGGCACCCCAAACCATCACTGACTGTGGAAACTTTACACTGGACCTCAAGCAGTGTGGATTCTGTGCCTCTCCTCTCTTCCTCCAGACTCTGGGACCTTGATTTCCAAAGGAAATGCAAAATTGACTTTGATCAGAGAACATAACTTTGGAGCACTCAGCAGCAGTCCAGTCCTTTTTGTCTTTAGCCCAGGCGAGACTCTTCTGACGCCGTCTCTTGTTCAAGAGTGGCTTGACACGAGGACTGTGACAGCTGAAACCCATGTCTGTCATATGTCTGTGTGTGGTGGTTCTTGAAGCACTGACTCCAGCTGCAGTCCACTCTTTGTGAATCTCCCCCACATTTTTGAATGTTTCACAATCCTCTCCAGGGTGCGGTTATCCGTATTGCTTGTATACTTTTTTCTACCACATCTTTTCCTTCCCTTCTCCTCTCTATTAATGTGCTTGGACACAGAGCTCTGTGAACAGCCAGCCTCTTTAGCAATGACCTTTTGTGTCTTGCCCTCCTTGTGCAAGGTGTCAAAGGTCGTCTTTTGGACAACTGTCAAGTCAGCAGTCTTCCCCATGATTGTGTAGCCTACAGAACTAGACTGAGAGACCATTTAAAGGCCTTTGCAGGTGTTTTGGGTTAATTAGCTGATTAGAGTGTGGCACCAGGTGTCTTCAATATTAAACCTTTTCACAATATTCTAATTTTCTGAGATACTGAATTTGGGGTTTTCATTAGTTGTCAGATATAATCATCAATATTAAAAGAAAGAAACATTGAACCATATCAGTCTGTGTGTAATGAATGGATATAATATACAAGTTTCACTTTTTGAATGGAGTTACTGAAATAAATCAACTTTTTAATGATATTCTAAATTTATGACCAGCACCTGTACATTGCTTCCTCGACTTTCTTTACAGCACAAATTCTGTTTACACAGGAAGTGTCACAACGTTACATACATTATTCGCACCTGTGTGGGGTTTTATGTGTGTGTGTGTGTGTGTGTGTGTGTGTGTGTGTGTGTATTTATATAGTTGCACAGTTCTTCATGTTATTGTTTACCTGCACGTGAATATGGAAACATCCTCATTATACATTTTCGGAGCATGCCGTTGTCAAATACCATCACTACAAGCATGAAATTGACTCAACAGAAAAATAAACTTTTCCAGGTAATAGATTTTTGTAATATTAGTATTGAACAGAACAGCTTGGGATGATTTTCATTTGCACAGTGATAACACTTTTGTTTCTCACACTGACACACTGGCTCACACTAACTCCCTTTTGTCTCTTGGTGTTGTTTATACAAAGGTGGCATTCAGGAGTCAAATTAATATTGCGGCTCAGTATTCATCATTTATAATGAGCAGCATAATCAGCCAATTACATTCATAATAGTCTGTACTGATTTCCAATTTACCAGGATATAAATTCTTCTCAAGGTTTTCTAACTTTTGAGGGGAAGGCTATCAGTAGGTCAGATAGCAGGAAAATTAACTCCCAAATTGAAATTCAGTTTTAAAGATACTGTATCTGTAAATCTAAAATAAGCAAAGTAAGTAAAATAGCAAAATTAAATAAAATATGTTGTTCTTTTACTAAATGCACTAGTCCCCACTTTTACTCAGTAGTTTAGTATTTATATACAGCGCCTTTAGTATATATATATATATATATATATATATATATATATATATATATATATATATATATATATATAGTACTGTGCAAAGTCTCAAGCCATCCCTCATTCCTTTATATTTTGCTAGGAATTTTTGTATAATTCTAAAGAGCTTGAAAGTCAGTATTTGGTATGACCACTTTTATTTACAGTCTGAACTCTATGAGGCAGCTTCCTTGTAATCAACCCACCCCCGCAGGTGGAAATGGCATATTGGTATTTTTGTCTGTCTGTTTGTTAATACTATTACAACAAAACTTCTAGATTAGCCCGAAAGATGGCCAGTGACCCCTAGATCTCCTAAATACATTTTTGCCATAATTGGATCAAGGTCAGAGGTCAAGTTTTTTCTGAAAATGTTGTGAACATGGTAACTTGAGAACAATTTTACCTAGGATGTTCAAATTAACACCATATATGCATCTACTAAAAATCTTGGACGAGTTCAAATCGAGCTAAAGGTCAAAAAGTCAAAGCTCAAGTTTTCTGAACATCTTGTGAATGCAATAATTCAAGAATGATGTGACCTAGCATGATCAAATTCATACCATAGATGCATCTGTTCTGTATTGTCATTCGGATCACTTTCATTCTTGAAAACGAAGCCATTGCCAATCAAATGCTTTCCAGATGGAATTGGGTTTTTTTTGTTTGTTTGTTTGTTTGTTTTTTTTGCTTTGTTTGGATTTTTTTTTTTTTTTTTTGGTGGATTTGATTACGAAATAGGAACAAATTGCATTTTTGTGACACCCTGATAGTAGAAAAGTGCCAAAAGATGCAATTTAAAATTGGGTTTTTGCTAAGTTGTCTGTTATTTGTAGGTGCAACACTAATAGGTGTCTTTTTTTATTCTTGAATGATTCATAGGTAAGTGTTTTGTGGTTCAACAAACAAGAAAAATTCCTCTGAAAATGGTCAAAATGAGTGAAAAAGCAGCCAATGTCCAAAGAAAAAAATGCTTTCAGAAAGGCCTGTGAACTACTGCTCAAGATTGCTTTAAAAATAATTACAACCAAGTCTGGCTCCTTGGAAGCAAGATATAAAGAAATGAGGGATGGCTCAAGAATATACAGTACTGTATAAATGATCAAATTATTTTTTTCTTTTAAAGCTAATGCTTTATCTGGCAGTCATCATATCAGGTGAGTCTCTTCAGTGTCTTATCAAAACGAAATTCATAAACCCATCCTACCCAAACCAAAAATAAATTAAAAAGTTAAAGAGAAGCAAGCATTGGTTCACAGAAGATGCTTATCTCTGCTGGAAAATCTAATGTTTATTTTTCCTCATTCCCTGCAGTATTTCACAGTTAACATGATTATTTGAATTTCCCTGCCCTGATTTTCCTGTCCAAATTCAAGAAGTAATATCTTTTGTTAGTGAATAGAAGTGATGGATATGGGATCAATATGGATAATATGGATAATAACCTATGCTCTCACAGGCCTCTTTATTAGAGACGCATGTTCAACTGCAGGTTAAATATCTACGCAGCCAGTCACATGAAGGGAGCTCAATACCTTTAGGCATGCAGACATGGTCTACAAGACCTGATGGAGTCCCGTGATTTAACGGGCTTTAACTGTGGTTGTTGGTGCCAGGTGGGCTGGTCTGAGTATTTGAGAAACTGCTGATCTACTGAGATTTTCCCACACAACCATCTCTAGGGTTTAAGGAGAACAGTCCAAAAAAGAGAAACTATCCAGTGCGTGGCGGTTCTCTGGGCGAAAATGTTTTGCTGAATCCAGGGATCAGAGTAGAATAGCAAGACTGCTTTAAGCAACAGTAACTCACACAACCACTCATTACAACCAAGGTGTGCAGAACAGCATCTCTGAATGCACAACACATCAAATTTTGAAGCAGATGGGCCACAGCAGCAGAGATGCCACTCGTGTCAGCTAAGAGTTCAGTGTACTCAAATGATCTCCACAGTAAGTAGAACTCAGTCCAATGGAGCACCTTTAGGATGTGCTGGGCAGGAATATGTGTAGCCAGCACATCTGCAGCTGCTGTCTGATGTTATCGTGTCAATATCGACCAAAGTCTCTGAGGAATGTTTCCAGCACCTTGCTGAATCTGTGCCATGAAGAATTAAGACAGGTCTGTCCAGTCCAGTGGTCAGTAAGTGTATATTCAAATAAAGTAGGTTTTATGTTTAGCAGGTGACTCACGGGATAAAATTGGTATTGATATTGACCATTAAATACACAGGTCTCCGCTAGTCCTCAGCTTTAATGAGGCACCCGACTCCCTGGTAGTCTTCAAATCATTTTTCTTACTCTAAAGCCAAAATGTCAGGAAAAAAAAGCATAATTTTGACATGGTAATATTGTCTCACTGCTACAATGACCAAGAAGCACATTACAATCCCTATTATGCTCCTGTACCCCAACAATCACCTTGTTGTTCCCTCATTTACCACTACCTACCCAGTATAATGAACACTGAACAGCTTATTCAATGGTAAACTATTATATTTAACTTACTATCATTATATTTGCTTCCTGGGACTGTTAGTAGAAATTGGTCTCTGCCATGGAGAATATATTTTCTGTTCCATTGTGAAATTTCAGAGGGGCACTATGTAGGTACATTTTCACACTAAAAATTTAAACAACCAAACAAAATGGGTATAGCACGCTGTAGATGATGATTCCGGACACAGCCTTGCTCTTCTTCAACTCGTGTGGGAAATATCTAGCTCTTTGACTGCTAAATGCTCCACTGTGTTCATGAACTTTGTCTGTCTGTGGTTTCATGCTGGGTGGTAGGCAGACAGTGAATTTATTTTTCGCTGTAAACTGCTGCCTAGTGCTTGGAAACAATGCTGATGAGAGCAAAAACACCAGCTACTTTCTACTACTCTTCATGTTTTCTTTAAAGAGGTGGCAAAACAGTGAATATTCATTTTCTTGTTTCCATTGTGGGGATCATCAGATGCCACTGAAGTAATACTTATTTTTCTATCCTTTAGGTATTGCAAGAATTCACCCCTGTTTGTATTGTATCAGATTAAAACATAATATTGGAGTGAAGAAACGGCTAAAATGCATAACAGCACATTCAACCACATTTTATTGGAGTCTAATACTTCAGCTATTCTTGTATGAATACATTGCTGTGAAACTTTTTTTCAAAAGAGTCAAGAATAAGCTGCTGTTGCAAGTCAAGCAGCCTTCCTGGGAGGGAGGACTGATGGAACAGTGAGAGGTGGTGTCAAGCCCACAGAGATTTAAAAAAGTTTATACTCCAGGAAATATGACTCTGTGCAGGTTTTTCTTGAATTTCCGACTGACTCCGAAGAACATACATCACAGAGTGTGTTTGCGTGTGAGGGTGTTGCTTGATTTTGCTCTCAGACCTTTCGGCAGCACACTTGTTTGTTGGACAATCTCATGATTCAGTGAGGTCTACAAGCAGAATCAAGAGGCAGAAATGTACTAAAGGTACTGTTCCTGTTGTAAATGTTGGAAACTTTGTTGGCCATATTTGCATTTTATTTCTTAGACATCTTAACTACATTATTAGTAGCGCAAAGCACATTCAGCACCATCGATACCGCTGATGTACCCCTGTGTCAGAGAGTGTAAAATGTTTTGCTAGACAGACGTAAGAAACAGAACCAAAATGCCAATAAAATAGCTGGTGTGTGCTTGTTAGTGAGGTTATACGATATACTTGACCCTTTTGGGTAAGGAATAAATGGTAAAAAAATAAATAAAAAATGGTCTAGTTTAGCACTTTTCAGCTTCCAGAACCCAATTTAGGTTGTGCCAAAGGCAGTATCTAAGAAATCATATCTAAGCATACCCACACCCCATGATTATCCTTTGAATGGATCATTTTACTGTATAGGTCCATTTGTAGATAAACAGTGTTATGACCAGTAGAAAATGAAAAGGCTCAATAGATACACTCAAATTTCCCTTTAGTTGACAGAGACAATGCATTTCTTGGCTGTAAATGGTTCTCTGGACCATTAGGAGAGGTTTCATTTATACTGCCTAGGGGTTTGCACAAGACCCAGATACGCTTAATGATATACCCAAACTGCATTCATGCTGTGAGTTTTAAAGCCGTCTCCAACAAGAAAATTGGGGTTTTAGTTATTACTCATGTCCTCCTTCACTCGTATCTCCCCGGCCAGAGCAGCAGACAGAGAACACAACAGCTATGAAATGATGAAATGGAGCATGACTTTTGACATGGCAAGAGAGGGTGAGTGGAAACCTTGGAGTGGGGGGCTGAGGGTGGAAGCGAAGCAAGATTTAATCCACTGAAATTGGGTTAATGTACTATGAAGTGTCCCCTGCACAACTCATGTGCACTGAGATGCCAAATTTGCACAGAATCTATTTAGAAATGTTGTTCTGGATGTGGGTAGTGACAAAGAATTGAGTCAAGCAGGAGAAAAAAGGAGAAGGAACCCCCTCTGTGAACCTCTGTGTGTCACATATAGAGACAATCGCTGTTGTGAGTCAGCTTTTGATTTGGAGAAAAAAAAAAGAAAAGGATAAGGGGATACGTGAGCAGGTTATGGCTCTGACCTGAATGTAAATGGGTTTTCTAAAGGCTCTCTTTTGAAAATGTTTTCTGTCAGCTGCATGTTCACATTTAGTTTGTACATTTTGGCGTGCCCTCAGAGTGGGAATGAAAGGTGTGCTTGAATAGTGAGATTGATGCCCCACTAGCAGCTACACACCCACATACTGACCTGATTTTTTCCAGCCATGATAGCGTGTCTAGCATTGTTACCAGCCCCTCCCTCCCCCACCTCCACTTTATGCTCCTGTCCCACATTCATCACCAGCCACGGCAGTGAGGAGGGGATTGTTTTCACTTTGTGAGTTTGTCTGTCTGTCTGTCTGTGTGTGTGTGTCATCATGGCAAGAATTTGGTCTGGAGACAGCTACTGTAACAAGAACTCCCACAAAGGCAGATTTGAGTACTGTGGCAGGTGTTTGTGTCTTTCTGTATGATTGTCTGTATGTGGACAGATTGGGTCAGTTTTCCTTCCTTGCAAGAAATGTTTGCAAATTTTTACAGGTGTGAAAATCGGATCAAACTGAAGTGGTACAGTGGTTATCACTGTTACTCCAAAGCAAGAAGTTTATGGGTTTGAATCCAAGCTGGCGCCTTTCTGTATGACATCTGCATGTTTTCACTCTGGGTGCTCCAGCTTCCTCTGAGAGTCCAAAGACATGCATGTTAGGCTGATTGGTGGCCACTGGTGTGAATGCAAGCCTGTCTCTCCATGACAGCTCTTATCCCACAGATGCTGGGATAACTGGGATAGGTTCCACAGACCTGACAGTTTGTTGACTTTTAGGTTATGTTTCCCTAAGTCAATTTATTTGCATGTAGGCATGTTAATAACATACATACATGCAGATAAACTGACTTTTTTGCTAAACTCTTAGCATTACTGACTAAGGCCTGGGAGCAACTTTTTAGTGCGTTCGGACAAGGTTTCCAATAATGTTGGCTGGGGCTCCAGAAATTTAAACTTCCAAATCCAATATAGGGGAGGGTTTAGGTGTAACTAGAGTACCATAAACTTTAAGAGCATCCAGGAATAGAAATCCTGCACTGCTTGCACACTGGGGATGTGCAGGCTATGAAGCGGGCTTTTCTTTTTGACTTTCTCTCTAATCTTAAGTCAAGAGTAGAATTCTAAACTACTACAGCTTATTAACTGTGCATGCTCCGATTGCAGCCGATGTCAGAGCAGTTAAAATAACTGTTTAAGCCACTTCGAACTCTTTTGGGGAGGTTTAGAAGAAGAGACTAATCTCCAAATTCTGTTAAATAAAATGAATAACAGTCTTATTACAGCTCCATGCATGCCAGTTAAATTCAGAGAAATCCAAAGGGTGACAGGGTTCTTGCCTGTTGCTAAATTACTACTCGGTGCAGCAGAGGTGTTCAGAGGGATTTTTAGCAAACTGCCACTTGAGAATACGATGTTGAAAATGATTATAGTGGCGGAATTTGAGATCTCATTATGTGGGTACACCAGTTTGTGCAGCCAAGAATTTGACTAAATCTGTATTATTACATTTGTCTACAGGAAACTGAGAATTAGATGAAATTGGGATGAACATAATTTCTCTACCAGACCACAGGAAGTAGATTTCTAAACTCTTGACCCTATACTTGTTTTCTTGGACTGGAAAAGTTTTAGTTGAGCTATAAACTGAGGAGCAGAAAATTCAGACTTTTAAAATACTTCCCCAGTCTGTGTTTCTGTTATTGCTATGTAATTTTCACTGATTGATGGCTAAGAAGTGTATCATTGACTGGTGATTCGAGGGTTGACAATTGCAGGCTGAACTGACCACACTGGGTCAGACTGCTGAAGGAAACAAAATCAAATATTCTCAAACAGCCAAGTAGGAGTCTGATTAAAGAACACTGGCAGACAGATTTAGAATATATTGAAAAATGGCCAATTTCTCCATTTAGATGTGCATGTATAGCCTGCGGTATGCATGTGCTGTGCATTTTACAGATTTCCTACAGTGCATTGGTGACTCTGCATACTAGATTTGCCGTAATCTCTGCAGTGTGAGCATTTAAATGTTGATTGTTGACAGACAACACAAGGAAAATGAGTCATCTTCCCATGACTTCATTAAGTGTCACTGTAATGAGGATTCTTCCAGATATATTTCTTCAGATCTGTTTGCCAATTGTGAAACGTGTTTATCACAGTGATGCCTCCATGTAAAATAATATAGATAATGCTAAATATGTAAATAGAACAAGCTTAATATAATTGAGTGCAAATGTGTCCACATGTCACCGTTCTTTTTGATGAGTGGCAGTGCATCCTTGAAAAAGAGAGAAAAATAAAGACCAAGAAACTACTGGCGCTAAAACATAAAAATCCAGGGTAAATAGACTTTGAGCACAAGCAAACACTGAGATATTCATTAGGGTGCATTTTCTCATTTAAAACAATTAGCTCATATTAGAAATGGATCCAAAACATACTGCTTCTGTTGTATAAATGTGATTTGCAGACAAATTTACATGTTGGATAATTTAAAAAAAAAAGAGAGAGAAAAAATATCTTTCTCCACCCTCATCATTACATGTTGTCCTTGTAAAATTGTACAATGAAGGCAGCGTCAAACAAATGTTGCCACATGTTGCAATGTCACCACCATATTCTTACTTAGCTACTGTCTAGCCTGTGCTACTCATACAGACCAGAAAGGTTATCCATATTCCTACCTGCTGTCTGACGCAGGAAGAGCTAAACCAGTGTGCACTTCAAGCTTATGATGGATAAGTAACTCCCTGCAAGGCACAGTTTGTTGGACGTCACCAGCCGATCTTTAAACTGAACATAAAGCTGGATTTGTTTTTTTATACCAAAGAAACATAATTATGCTGTTGACCATGATGGGAAGTAACTACATTTTTCCAACCACCAATTTTCAGAAATGGAAGAGAAGGGTAAAGTACTCTAGATGACTCATATGACCTGGTGGAATTTTGGATATCTTGAATACTTTTACAAGCTACATATTAACATGAGATGACTGATGTGTAGTGTTGGGTGTAACAGGTTAATGTAATCACATTGCATTTTAAGTAATGTAGTAATGTAATGCTACAATCAGCTGACTGTGTTCAGGGAGGACAATGATGGAGCAGGCGACATTAGGTGGACATTACTTTCATTTTTATAGCGCAAAAGCATCTGTGCAGACAGCATGCTAACACAAAGCCAGCTGAGAACCCAGAGTGATGTTAGAGCTGAGTGCAGACACCAGGTCAAGGTTAAGGTTATTTTAAGTGACTGTACTGTAACAATTAGTGTACCAAGTTACTTACGATTGTGAAAACTGAAGAAGAGGCTTGTAAACTGCAGACACAGAGTCTGCATTTATTCAGAGTCACTGATCTATGTGACTCTTTAAGTGTTTTTTCTGCAAAAGGTGCGTGACTGGACCAAAAGATCCAACCAAAACTCAGACTTATTGCTGACATGAAAATGTTGATTCAAGCTGCTTTAAAATTCAACACACACAGGTTGTAAAGAAACCTCACAAGTACTTAAAATGACTCATGGGTTTTGCGTGTAACAAAGCTGCATAACGGCGATATCTTTATGAGGGAAGGAAACAGTGGCGCTGTCAACCTTTTTTCTTTTCTGTCTTTCTTCCTCCAGCCCTTTCCCCCTCTCTCTCTATCTCTCTCTTTCTCTCTATCTCTCTCCTCAGCTCTGTCATTCTTACTTCTTCTTATTCTGCTCCAACAGTTGCCACCCCCCAACTGTGTTGATAACAACCTCTGCAAAATACCCTGCAGAAAACACATTGTCCTTGATCCAATATTGCAACATCCTGTCTGTTCAAAGGCATTAGTTCCATTTCTAGGAGACTTGGTTACTTAAAAAGAAGTGGAAATTACAGGATGGTTTACGGATTCATGGACACAGTTCACACCAACCTTGAATTTCTCTGAACTTAAGGGTGGAACCTCACACTTCAGGAGGGTGAAAGGTTGAGACACTGAACATGCTGGTAAAGCTTCTGGTATATTCTTTTTCTAGAGGGGACAAAAACACTCCCATCCCCCTTTGGTTGAAAAATGGTGCTTTTTTTTTTCTTCTTCTTCTTCTTAACTTGGCTGCTGAAGTGTTTGTGAAAATCAATGTTTAAAGTCAGTGCAATCAGAGGGAGAAGATGAAGTTAGTAACAAGTCACCATGCATTTCAACACAAATTATGTGAAAATTAACAGTGATTTCGTTTGTGATGGAGAGGAAGGGACTGCTGTGACAGTGATTATGAGATATATGTTACTAAAATTTAAATCATGATGTAAAACATACTGTGTCTCAATATCAGATGTCACACGCAGTTTGCTAATTGTTCCATAACTCATGTACTGTAAATTAGCGAGCCAATGAGCTGAGATGACATTTAAATACACTGATAATGACTTACATCACTGTCACGAATCCACAGTTGGGCTCTACAAGTCTTTTTTGTTTTTTCTACTCTGTAGCATTACTTAGTTTAATCTATTTAATACTGTTCTTCTTCTCTCAGTTTTCTCTGCATGCTGTGTTTTTAGGCATTGATATCTTTTTTTTATTTGTTTTATCAGTTTATAAACCTGCAGGCCTGAGCCGGAGAAGCTCCTTGCTCTGTCAACAGTGCAGCTATTCTCTGAACTATGACATCTCTTTTTTCCTCAACAGTCTCCCCTCTGCTTTTCATTTCTCACCTGTATTTATAAAGTGAAAGTTGACTGGGCCTGGTTTTCTTTTTTCACTACCATCTGCACTCATATCCACCTAGTTATTCCCCTGATAAAATCAGCCTTCAAATGTTACAACAGTTCAGCGATAAGAACTGAAAATCAGTTTATCCAGGGCATTTCTGCAGCGACGTTATTCCCTTTACTCACTGGTCTTTTTGGCAGGAAGCGATGTCTATTGATAATATTGATTATACCATTTATACCATAAATGCCATACAATACCATGCACGTTGATAAAGCTCCTATTAAATGTAATCTTTTAAAAAATCTTCATATTATCTGCCCTCTGTGTTTTTCCGCTGTTGATCACTATACAATTACACAAATGCACAAGGATAGTCATTTAATAATGATAACAGTCTTTTATGGCACCTTGGTCCCAAAATATTCTGTTGATTTTTTTTTTTTTTTTGTCACATCTAAAGTTTCACACAGTCTGTGACAGCTTTTCTGTATCCTAACTTGACAAGTGTAAAAGACTTAGCGCACACAGGAGAGCGAGACAAACATTCTCATCCTTGACAGGTAAGAAATGTCTTGATTTTGTTTTTGAAAGTCACTTTGATGACGGTTTCGCTGGGACACGAATTTTGTATAACAGATTTTTTTTTATTTTATTTTTTTGGGGGGGGGCTCAGCACCGTGTAGCTGGACTTTCAGTGCACGGTCCCACGATTGTGCTGCCCACATATAAAACACTATCAAACCAACAATATACTTGATATTATCTGTGTTTTATTGGAAGAGCCTGTGATCTCTCCAAAGACACTGAGAGTTTATTGCATGTTGCTGACAGGTGGCGTGTGAGTCCAAGTGCTCCTGTTTTCCATCACCACCTGACGCCTATCTGTGAAGATCTCTTAAAGCTCTCTGGGGAAGGATGCATGAAACTTCACTGCAAAGCAAAGGTTTAAATGTTGAGGAGACTAAAAAGTGATGATGCACAAACAGAACACGTTCATAAAACGCTGCATGCGTTGGCACTCACGTGAGAACAAGATATCGGTGGTAGAGGATGCAGTGATGGCACTGCAATTACAAGGCGTCACTTCTGTTTGACAAAAAATAAATGACTATCTACCAGCTGCTTTCATCCATCTTTAGGTAGGCATCAATCTTTTTCAGTGACAAAACAAAAGCTCATCAAATGTAAAGCTCCCATCAAAACCAAGTTGAAAACTAGCAGAACATCTTACTAAAATATTTTAAATATGGTGTATTGTGATGGACTGTATATATTACAGTCCACATATAAAGATTTGTATGTAACCATTCTTCACACTTTAAAAAAAAAAAAAAGACTACTGATGTGACTGTCAGGCCGCGTCAAGATGAAAATATCCCAAGCACATCCCTCAAGAGTCTGCTCAGCTCCCCTGAAATTTTCTTGCTTGATATAAAAAAAAGAGTTTTGCAAATTAGCACAGCTTTTAAGCTGAAACCTGATTAAGAGGCATTTCCCAGTTATGAAAGATTAAATGACTAAAATCATGTGAAAAATATCAACAGATCAAAGGGAGAGCCTTAGTTTGATGAAAGCTAAAACTGTCAGTGGTGGATGAGCCAATGGAGAAGGAAGAATGTGAAACTCTTGCCAAAAAAAAGAAAAAACCCTCCAGTGAAAAGACATTTCTGAAAGGCTAAATATCAAATCATTTCAGGAGTCAGAAGCTTTAGGTCCATACATCATGGTCAAAGGAAAAGAAAATAGCTATAAAATGAGATGAAGAAAAATAATGTCGGTAAATGTGGTGTAATAGTTTGCACACAGTGACAGCTCCAGTGGCTCCTCTAACTTTCCTCTGGCGAAACCAAAACGGTGGTTTCTTTCATCTCCTGTCACATCTTTGTTTTGGCAGACATTATACCAGCTTATTATACTATGGTGCTGTCAACCTCCATGTCAAAACAAGAGATTTTTCTATTGTTACTGTGTTTATGCGACGATAGTATGTTTGCTGTGTTGTGACTGAAACGATTGGTGAAAGGTACAGAAAATAAATATTGGGATTATCCTTTCTTCCCGTCGCTGCAGGACCACCATGATGCAACACTAGCCATTTAACGCTGTGTACTAAAAGCTCACATGAGTGTGCTGCTATTGTCACAATGAAAATAGCAGCATCGACATATTAACATGTTGCCGTTAAGCAGGTCATTTTTAGCATGCTCACAATATTTTAGGACTAGCATGCTGAATATCACTGAACACTGTACAACAAATGCAGTAGAAGCACAGCTGAGGCTGGTGGGGATCACATAGCTTTGTAGGTATTTGATCATTAAAAATATGTAAATAAAATGTTTTAAAAAGTTTATCATCTAAACTAATAAATTCATTTTGTGACCACATTACTTAAATCCAAAGGGTGAGTCTGATAGTGTTACAGATATCTATGCAACCAGATTTCTTTTTGCAACCAGAGGAGCGGTCCTCTGCTGGCCATTAGAAGGACTGTATGTATGAGGCACTGCCGCGCTGCCATCATTTTATAAGACCTTAAAAACTAAACTGTCTCTTTCATACAGTCAGACTCATTGACTACTGAGACAAATAGCCCAATTTGATCTTGTGTGGGCCAGACCAGTAAAAGTAATGTATAATCTATATTTTAAAAATATACATATTTTTACAATTTCTTTAACTGTAAAGAAGTATGTTCACCTGAGCCATATCCAAGATCTGAAAAAAAAAAACATAAGCCCAAATGAAAGACACCTCTCAGCCGAATCCCTAAAAAAATTGCCAGACAACAAGAGGCAATATTTATTTTAAATTATTTTTCTAATTTAATTTGAGATCCATTTTTAGAACAAATAATGAACAGTGGAAATGAAAATTTACAGATCACAGTGGACTGGCACAAAACATTGACAACATTTCAATTTTGCTGAAAAGACTGAATAACAAATCATTTCACTGCAATTTCCAAACTTTGCAAATCGAGTCAGTGGGCCAACTTTGACACTTTGGCGTGCCAGATTAGGCACCTAGGCTGCATGTTTGACACCCCTCGTCTATGGGATCAATAAATCTTCTGGGATCAATAAAAAAAAAAGATTACACGGCAGTAGCTGTCTGGAGCGACACAAAAAATAACCAATAGTTAAATAGAGCCACATATTTAGATAATGTGATGTGGTCCATACCTAAATGCTTCTTTTTTTAAATCACTTTGTAACCCAGCAAGATCCACTCATTCTGCCTAAATCTATGGGCCAGTTAAGTTGTACTTGATTGATTAGTTTTATTTAGTAATTTAAGTTTGTATATTTTTCCCCTCAAGATTACCAAACCAATCCTGTCAGCTGTCTTGTATTTCTGGTGAACAGTATAAATAAATCATACACCACATGAATCACTGCTTCCCCCAGCACTCAGCCAGCCTTTATACTCATGTTAGAAACATTCATTTTTAGATAACTGATTTAGTCAGATTGGCAGACTCTCACTATTACTATAATAAAAGAAGCAGGTTTTAACCAAGAGGAGATAAAATAAGCTTTTGAGAAACGCGTGTGTGTGTGTCAGCACTTGTATAGAAACAAAGTAATTCATTTTAAACAAACCCACAGTTTAAGTCATGAATTTGTAAACCACGGGCAGCTCAATCTAACTATCAAAATGAACAAAGTTGCCACGGAAGCCCAGAGGAGATATTAACCAGTGAAAGCAGGAACATCTGTATCACAGCTCTACATCTTCTGTGCTGATGCAACCATTTTCCTAATCTGCTTACAGTGTAGCAAAGCAGCTCTGACTGGGGAGACTCACTAGATATTTACAAGGACGTCTCTGTGCAGTCGAGCTTCTTAGAGATTTTTGTCACTTGAACTCTCTGCATCATCTCAGCACACTATTAAACAGTGAATTCCCTTAAGAGATCAATATCAATTTAGACACCACTCCTCGTGAGTTATTAGTTATGAAACCCCCAATGCCTCTTTTTGCTAATCACACGCTTTTGGCCTTGAGTGCGTCCACGATTGGATTCAGTATATGGTAAATGTAATTAGCATATATAGTAATATCGGGTTCCCAATAGAGGGTTGTGACTTTGATTGAATAGGAAAGGTCTTGAGCAGGTGCTGCGACTTTTCTATAAGCTGAAATTCTGCGAGACGTGTAAAAATCTCTATAAACAGATAGCTTCATATGAATGTGCAGATATCCAAAGGCAAGAGACAAGCTGGATGCTCAGCAAGAGTTGTATTGACCAATGCCATTTATCAGTCATGGGAACACATTTACTGACAATGCAACTTTAAAGACCATAGATGTTTTTCATCAAATTGTAAAATGTCCCTGCCTTCGTAAACAGTGTCCAATAGGACGTCTTGGCTTGAATATGTACCCTGAAAGATTAGCTGGGCTCTCGGACCAGTTATGTGATGACTCAGCTGCTGCCTGTCCACTCCCTCAGCTTGTACCTGCCACTACATTAAGAATCCCATGAATGAATCAGGGGATATCCTTGAATGCACACGTTACCCTCACTATCTCTCCCTGCCGCTACGCAGTACAGTGTGATTTTTATGTCTTCGTCCAGTTTGACATCTCATCCTCTTCAAGCGATAAAATGGCTTCAGCCTTTCATTGTACTCTCGACTGTGTTTTGCCGTCTATCTGTCAAGGAGACAACTCCCTCCCTGAGACACTGTCATTGGTAATTATGGCCTGAGATAAACTCTGTTGGAACAGCTGGAGCCAGCCTCCAACATGCAGCACCAAGGTCAAGTGCTGAAGGACACGCAACAGAAATGGGCCACTTGAGGACAGTAAAGCTGAGTGTTCATGTGCCAGGATATTTTTTTTAAGGTTTTTAATTTTACTTCGCGGCATTCTTTATGATGCAACCTTTGATGAACGCTACTTTTTATTGTCAAATTTCCTGCTCATCTGTCCCTCAACATCTCTATTAGCTGAGTTGTAAGAGTTTTATGAAGCTTCAGGTGAACAACTGTGATCTGTTTGATGGAAGATATTTGGCTCAGAAGTGAGCCAGAGACTGTGCTTTACAATGCCGGGCTGCACAGCAGAGCTGGGTGCTGTAACTCTGCCTATGGCTGACAGATAAAGCGAGCAGGCAGTAAATAATAGGAAGCACTAGAAGACCTTGGAGGTGGCCCCTGAACTAATTTAACATCTCCTCTTCTGAATTTAAATTAGACTGTGATCCACAACTGCTTTTTCAAATCACAAAAATATGCTCTCGCCACTGCTGTACTTCAAGTCAAAAGCAAAATGTGTAGGTCAGTGGTCGCCGCCGTGCTGCATACTCTGCACAGTGAGAATAAAGTGAGGAATAAGACACCCCACCACAGATGTTGATTCACTGGAAGGCCTCTTGGTAGCATTAAATATTTATAGAATGAGGCTTTCTTTCAATAACTACAAAAACGTCTCTGTCATCAATCTTTGTCATTTATCGAGCACTCACTTTCACTTCGGAGGAATGAGGAACTTGGGCATATAGATTTCTATCTGAAATCAGTAGGAAAGAAGTAGAAATCAATAACGGGATTTGTTTCCAGCAACATTTAGAAGAAAGAGTGAGTAGCATCAGCCAGACATCTAGCAGAAGGAGACATGGAAACAAAGTACAGAAATAATCTGTCTCCTTCTGTTTATGTGTTTCTGTCCCCTTCATTTCAGCACGCTCACTAAACAGAACATGACTGTTTCCCCTGAGACACATATTGAACGAAACTAGCTATTCATTTAATTTCCTGGGAATTTGATGCGACCAGCATGCCAGGAGAAGCTGCGCCTTCTTTCATTCCCGTGTTTCCAATGCGGGGACTGTATTTCAAACATTTCATGTATTTTATTGACAGCAACCTAAATGTAAACTAATTTGCTCTGAAAAGACAAATTGTTAGAAAAGCAAGCAGGTTGCCATCACAATACTGCATTTATGGCAACAGCTCCACCAAATCTGCTGGAATAAACTGTGAGATGAAGTTGTCAGCTCTGGAAAAAGAAACCAGCAAGTAGACTCAGAGTTATTTAGGCAGTGCACAAATTTTGGGATTAACTTCTGTTTCAATTTTATGAGTGAGTTTCATGAGTTTAATGTCATAGAGGTAAAAAAAAAAAAAAAAGTTAGGCTGTTCCGGCCTCTGCTGTTTTAATTGCAGCAGTTTATGGAAACAGAATGCTAAATTGCTGGAATGGCCTTTTAAGGTTTTAAATTACCATTAACTGTTGTGAACATCTTAACACTGTGTATCATGTTGCACAATTGATACCTTCGGTGTATCATTGTCTGAAATTATCTCTACGCCCCCTCCTTTGCAGCTGCTCCAGAGTTAATAGAAAAAGCGAGCCTTTTTCGATTCACCTTGTAATTGCACAGCAAGAACAGATCTTTTGTTTTCACTTTATGTCAGAATTGAAACGAGAGTAAATGCTCAAATTATGCGCAAACATGTAGAAATAATCTGAAGCAACAATTCATTATAAATCAATTCTGCTGGAACAAAACATGTACCGTACTGCATACAGATCCACTGAGAGCTGATTTTATTTTTTATTTTTTTATTTTTTTGTATATGTATTTCTTTAGCTTTGAGTAAGAAACTGGTGCTGCTGTGATGAGCAGTGTGACCTTTGATGCTTGACACAAAAAACAGCGACATGTAATGGGGTTGTGCTGGTGTTATTCTTTGACATTATTATGGCAAGGAAAGCATTTCTGAGGGTTTCAGATGGCCCATGGGGAGCCAGAGAGAGGACAGTTGATGTTAGTATCCCAAGCCACCTGCTGCCTGATGTGCTGCAAGGAGTCCAGAGAATCCCTTCTCTAATGAAATTTGACATACTGGTGATGACAGGTGCCATGACAGCACTCTGCCAAGATACAGTGGAAGTGGGGGGAGGGGAACATGAATTCTTATAAGTTACCACACCTGTGCACTGATGCTCCGGTGTTCCAAGGTGAGGGAGCGTGTGTGATGGAAGCGCTGGTGATTTCTAAACCGACAGGTGATACATCATTCAGCAGCGGGTCCGCAGAGGTATACTCTCAGCAGAATAATGACAGGTGTGATGACAGTCACACATCTGAATAATCGTGTGGCATTAATGTATGAATGTTGAATGGACCTTGACCTAATGTAGTTTATACCTTGTAGATTGAGGTTAAAATTGTGCTCCAGACACCAGAGCAGGAGAGAACTGTCTGTACTTAATGTGCGTGCGTGTGTGTGTGTGTGTGTGTGTGTGTGTGTGTGTGTGTGTGTGTGTGTGTGTGTGTGTGTGTGTGTGTGTGTGTGTGTGTGTGCGCTCAGTTGTATGAACGTGTGAAAAATTTGAATGCTGTTCCTGTTTTAGCAGGCTTTCAATTGTGCTGTCAAGTTGAGCCCAATCTCCATCGTGGAGTCTGTATTAGTGAATCTTTTATACGTGTTCTCATTTCAGTCACGAGAGTATACCTTAGTTGTTGTCATGGAAGCAACTTCTGGCTATTTTGCTGTCTGTCTCACGGATGTTTCCAAATTTGGCCTGGTAATTATCAACAGCTCTGTGTAACTATGTTTTCTAATGGAAACGTTCTTAAAGCAACTGCATAGTTCATGTCCTGTCTCTCTCCTGTCAGTTCCAACAGGTCGCAGCAGATGACTGCCCCTCCCTTAGCGTAGTTCTGCCGGAGCTTTGTTCCTTCCAGTCAAAATGACCCCCTATGAACAAGCATTTGGCGACAGTGGGAAGGAAAAACTTCCCTCTGTCACCAAATGCTTGTTCATAGGGGGTCATTTTGACTGTTGGTTTTCTCTGTAATTATTTTAGGGTTTTTACCTTATAATATAAAGCGCCTTGAGGCGACTGTTTGTTGTAATGTGGTGCTATACAAATAACATTAAATTGAAAAATTGAATTATAAAATATAAGTTTAAATGTGCAAGTCACTTCTTGTCTTGTCTTGAACACATACACTCACCAGCCTCTTTGTTAGGTCCACTTGTTCAACTGCTCTCTAGTGCAAATATCTAATCAACCAATCACATGGCAGCAACTCAGAGCATCTAGGCATGTAGACATAGTTTGAAGTTCAAATTGAGCATCAGAATGGGGATGTGATTTTGAACGTAGCATGGCTGTTGGTGCCAGATGGGCTACTGATAATTGTCTGAAAAAGAGAAAGTATCCTGTGTGTCTGTTCTCCGGGTGAAAATGCCTTGTTGATGTCAAGTCAGAGGAGAATGTTCTGAAGGTAAAAGGGGTCCAACCCGGTACTAGCAATCTGCAACTAATGATGTGTCCCGTGAGTGCATATGCTTATTAATGACTTGCTAAACTCCATGGACTTGCACAGAGGCTACACATACAGCTCATTTATTCATTCGGTTAGAAAATTTGCAGTTAGGGCTCCTAACTGACCTGCAACATGCCTTTATAGCTATCAAATATTCTGCCAGCTGTTAAGGACATGAATGGTGATCAATGGTGGTTAATTGAGGTAGTCAGTTGAGACCATGAACACTACCATCTGTTGTTTAGTATAGTGACTACAGTAAAATGGCAGAATCGAAATCTATCGAGAAGTGACTTTTGTATAAAAAACACATTGACAACTCACTTTAAATTATCAGTTAAAGCAACCGAGCCCAACCATTTTTAACCCACCATAGCATACTCGTGTTATTTATGCACATGCCCTGTGAGCCAAGAATTGCACCAGCCCTGAAAACTCTTACATCATATACAGCAAATGACCAACCTTAATTCTCTTGTTTCTCACTACACAGTTTTTGTAATATATACATGAGCTCAACAGCTGCTCAGCATACAGTGCAGCATTGGGATTTCAGCAATGAGAATGACAGTATTCACATGGCATTATTAAAAAGGTACTCAGTTTAAACAGTAATGTATTCACAGTATCCACTGAGTAGTAGTGACAGCCTTCAGTAACATCAGATCTACTCATGAGACAAGAGGAAATGTGAATCTGGGCCAACTCTGGAAAATAATTCTAGTTATAATGCTTTCTAATGCCACAATATTTAGTTCCCACACAAGCCACTGACTTTAATGATTCTTGCAGTGCATTATCTGAAGTTAATCCAAGAAT
This sequence comes from Pterophyllum scalare, assembly GCA_024447675.2. Classification (NCBI taxonomy): domain Eukaryota; kingdom Metazoa; phylum Chordata; class Actinopteri; order Cichliformes; family Cichlidae; genus Pterophyllum; species Pterophyllum scalare. Next base: position 61,501 of record JAMQGT020012191.1, read on the forward strand.
AATTTAACTTTTTCAAACTTTTTTTGGGGGGGGGGGGATAACATTATCCTAGGTAATTGCATATTTCTCAAAGAGCTCCAGCTGGGTGAAAGTTTTTTTTTCCTATTTTGTTAACATTTTGCCATGAAAAATTTATACTTTTTCCACTTTCATTCCACATTCCAAATTCTAACCTTAAATTCCTTTCATTGTTAATATGAAATGATTTTATTCATAATCTTTCATGCATGCTTAAAAATGCCGCTTTTGATTTGAACCTCTGCCAAAGGGTGCCGAGTACTTTTAGAACTGACTGCTGTTGTCCTGTGGCGTGTTTACATCCCCCAAGAATGAGTTTAGAACTTTATTTTTTTATTGATGTCATCCTGTAACTGCTTTGCCTCAGAAATTTATAAATCATTTAATTTTATTATCTCAGTAAATAAGAGCCTGCTAAAGAGGGCTTTTAAAGACCAAATAATATTTTTACATCCGTTAACCGAGTATGATTTACCACTTCCAGCATTTAGTTGCCTGCCTCCAAACTCAGAAACATTTGTAGCTGTTAACTTATGCACGCATGAACATACACATATACATAATGAATGACAGTGATGGACAGGCAAGAAAAGCATTAAAAGCATTAACATTTCCTTTGGCATCGTTCCGTTTTAGAGGAGGTGTTGGAGGGAAGGCCAGTAATTAAATTAATTTGAGCTATGGTCTGCTGCAAATGTCTATGTATTTAAGCAATGAATTTGATAAAGTTAAATAACGATTGCTTCTGTATGAAATAACACATACAATTATTATGTTTAAAATCAGATAACATAGCTCAATAAACTGATGTCCTGATTAATTTAGCTCAATGAACAGCGAGCTCACAGCAAACTCAGCGTATTTTTTTTTTAACTGATGTGATTAGTGACATGCAACACTAGCAAGTTAATTTGTTAATCCAGTACACGGAGAAGATCAGTGGCACCCCCCACTGATGACTGTCTCTTGATATGTATTCCACCGGATAAATGTTGAAAACTAAAACCCTTCTTCCTCCATTTTTAACACCATTTTCAATCCAGCTGCAAAAATTGCTTCATGCATAATACATCAACTTTTGGTTATTTATTCATTACAACTGTTAGTGTCGTTACAAATACATACTTTTTATGCAGTACTCAGCCTCCAATTCCTTTTTCTATGCCTCTGCTCTGTGGTGCAGGCTGACTTAGAGCACCCCCATGCCCACCCCCGTTAGATCTTGATTTATCTATTTCAGTTTAAGCATCAAGCGCTCCTTCCGATGAATGATGAATAGTGTTTTATCTTGCAGGAAAAGAAGTAATAACCATGTTAATAACATCTTAAATTCAGACACAAACCAGGAAAGTGGCGAGCATACAGTCAAATTGAAACTGGCATGGCTCTAGGCCTGGCACGGTTTGTCTGGCAGTTGGTCGATCCCCCACTCTGATTCATGCTGAAATATCTTAACAACTGCTGCGTAAGATCGAATGCCATGAAAGTTGGTGCAGACAGCTTTAAGCTTCAGCCTTTTCCTCTGATCAAAATTTCTGGTCAAAATTTCAATAACTTGATAGACTTGCACAGTATTTGGTACAGATGTTCATGCTTCACAAACTCTTGGTAATCCTCTGACTTTATCTCTCACACACTTAACTAACACTTATATTTTTTAGCAAAATGTCTCAAAAACTTCATCTATTGGATGGAATCCTGTGAAATATAGCACACACATCACTGACTGACTTTTTAGCTAATGCCATCATCAGGTCAAGTTTTCATCCTTCCCGCAAAGCTAGTGATACTCTAATCTGTTTAGCAGTCATTTGCCAATGTTAGCATGCTAACATGCTCAAATTGTGAACGTAAGCGTTATGCAGTGCTGAAACACTGATCCATGCATAACGAATTAAGTTCTTGCACATTTCAGGAGACTCAGCAGTTAAAATAATTTGTGTGGCATTAATATTTCTGGGCCCATTCTCTGGAAAATTTTGTATTTGCTTTGAGTGTGTGTTTCAATTTGTTCACTCAAGCTTGATTTTTTTTAATATTATTATATATATATTATTATCATATTATTATATTATATTTATAAAGCTTAGATCTAACAGATAAATCAAGGAATCTCTTCTTCCAGTCATCTCATCTACTCCAGATCTGAAGGCTGCATTTCTTGGGAACAGAGTATGTGCTGCGTCGAGTTTGAAATTTTTCTAATGAGCAAGAGTCACATTTTCCTCACTCCTGCCTAGATTTGTGACCTCGCAGGTGATAACGTACTCATCTGTGAATTAATGTATTATTACGGGCTTGATGTGGGCATGTCAAGTAGATTGTTAATCCTCATTGAGACACATTTATTTGTGGCAAGGAGCACCATGTGTCACTCTTTGTGGGATTTATTTTTTTATTTTTTAACAAATATGAAGTCACCTATTTTTGTTGTTGTCCAGAAAGTTACACTTTTAATGAGTAAACAAACAGCAGAGAACCAAAACAAACATCAAGTTTTGCACCTTGCGAAAAGTGTTGCATCGGGCGGTTTTTGTACAGCAAGTCTGCCCACCTCCTTGTGCTTTAATCATCTCCTGTCTAGACTTCTGCAATTGGCTCTGAACCAGCCTCAGAGCCTCTCAACCATCCTGCTGCCATTTCACAAATTCAAAACCATAGTGTCAAACAAAAGTCTTAAGGGTCTTGTGTTTTCCTTCTACCATCCTACTTATTGCCTCTCTGCAGACTCTGGATATGGGTCCACACTGAAGGAAGGACACTCTGACTCCTGCCAGTAGCTCCACATCTTCAGTCACACTCTCCACTAAATCGTATCGTCTCTCACAAATCTCTTTCCCCTCTCAGCTGCTCTGATATGCATTTATCAACACCACAACAATAAAAATATATACCTTCCCTGTTGGCTCACAGGCATACCATTTGGGTACAGGGCGCGCTGGGTTATCAAACTGGAGCTGATACGTTTACATTTGCTAATGATACGAGCATTAATACTGACCTGCTTTACATAAGGTGATAAAGTAAATATCATCTACACAAATCTGGGGGTATTTTTCTAATTTCCTGAAAGTCTGGAATTCAGTGATGTTGTTGATCATGGTGCAGCTGATGTTTGAAGGTGACCCTGCGTGAGCTCAAACTGGGTTGTGTCTCTTTAATAACTGTCAAGGGTCTTCCAAATAGGAAACACAGCTCCAAGTCCATCGCTTTGTGTTTGTATTTAGCCCCTTTGACTGCCAGGCAGAGTAAATATTTTATTTTGACAATTTTCTAATTCTCCTTTCCACAATAGCAAGCTGTTATTGCAGCAAAATTTTGCTGCTACAAGCAATTATGGCTAAAGGGCTCCACAAGCTGAGCTTAGTGAACTATTGTTAGAAGCATCAATCCCTTCAAGAATATGAGATTTAATGCATGAGAGGTGAGACTTTTCATTCCACTCTACTGCAATGAAACTTTGTCCAGTGTATTTGTCTGGGGCGAAGGTATTGTGTTTGCTGTCATGACAATTTATTCCTGCCCAGCCTCATTTAAATTGTTCCAAAGATAACATGCTTAACTCCACAATGCTGTATTTAATTTTGCTCTATATTTCCACCATTTTTTTCCCATGAATACATGCATTTGTTACAATGGTTGAACTGGCCTTCATTTTAAATTTACCATTGTGTTTATAAAAAAAGTGAACATTTCTAGAAATGAGAAAAATACCAAAAAGGTTTCATGACTGCTTGGGGAGGTCATCTATGTGCAAGACTTGTGCACGGTACTTTATGGAGTCATTACAGACGAAGCGGTAAAAGGACACATGTGCACAGATGTGCTATTCAAAATGTGGGTTTTATTTTATCCAAAAATATCCCCCGAAATTGCACTGAATATGGATACAAACAAATAATGTGTTTCAATAAATAAGTGGACCTATAAAAGACATCAACAAAACTGAATGCTACTCAAAAAAAGAACTTAACAAACCAACCTAAAGAAATGAGCAGGAACTGAACCATATTCTGCCAGAGCAAACCTATAAATGCAAAAGGTGAGGGGGGGTCACAGCCAATATAAATAAACAAATTTAAAAAACCAGAAGGAAACCCATCAGATGGTTCAGTCCACTTTTTAGGCCTTTGAGTTTCAACCAGCTCCACCCTCAGCCTGCTCAGTCTTTTCTTTTTGTCTAACTGACAGGACAGGATCAGCAAACAGGTACCTACAAAGCTAGGAAAAGAAGCTATTTTTTGTACTTTTATGCATCGGTGACAAAGCAATCTAAATCAAATATATGCACCACCATTTAAAATACAGTGCAAAATAAAATACAGGAAAAAATAAAACAATACAGAATTCATACAATATGTTCAAACAAATAAACTAGGTTAATTAAACCAAAGCAATTTAACTGTATACCAATTCCAATTACTCCAGTGAAAGCAACAAAATTAACTTAAATGTGGTGGTGATGTGGGAGAGTGTGAAACCATAAACCTGTATGTCTGATTGATGAGTTGAGTGTGGAGCGGGTGTATATTACCAAATTGTTATTCCGGTTGGTTGGTTGTGGATATGGCCATTACGGTAATATAGCTGAAATGATAGTAGTATAAATAGAATGAATTACTATCATCTCCTGGGATCCCACTGAAACATGCCAGCAGAGTTGTGGCAGGATGATCCTGAGCCATTCTGTGTAAAATTAAAAAATGCCTTCTTCAAATGCCAGTTCAATACTTTTTCCACATTTTGTCTGGCCATTGAAGACCCAAATGGTCATTTTTAACCTTACAGGTGTTCCTGTAGGTGTTATTATGCAGTGTGCCTAATATGTAGCCACAGCCTTTAACTATGTATAACATTATTCATGCAATTCATGTTCTGTGCTGATTAAAGTTGCAATTTTTGATTTCAACTTTGCCACTGATTCCACCCACAACTATTAGTATTTAATTTTGTTAAATTACAGGAGGAAACCCCTGAATTTTGGACATCTCAGAATTTAGAGAAACAAAAGAGAGATTAGGAGACCACAGACGCCATAAGCGCAATATTTTTGATACATTTCAGGTTTTCTGTTTATTTTACTCCTAAATATTTTTAATTGATTCAGATAAATCAAGGAGTGTTCAAGGACAATTTGGCCAATTAACATGTTTGTAAGAATATTAAGATACCACCTTGCGAGTTCCAGGTTGGATCCTATTTTGCCTTCAGAACTGCCTTAATTCTTTGTGGCATGGTGCTGGAGACATTCCTCAGAAATCATGGTCCATATTGACATGATAGCATCACACAGTTGCTGAGAATTTGTTGACTGCACATCCATTATGTGAATCTCCCTTTTCACCATGGCGGTGTTTAAACAGTGCTCAATTAGTACTAAGGGGCTCAAAAAATGCCTAGAGGATACCGCAAACACCATTACACCACAACAACCAGCCTGGACCATTTTACACAAGGCAGGATGCTTTTCATGTTGTTTACACCAAATTCTGACCCTATCCAAATGTTTCAGCAGAAATCAAGACTCATCAGACCAGGCAACACTTTTCCAATCTTCTGTTGTTCAATTTTGGCTATCCCATGTCAACTGTAATTCAATTCAATTCTATTATATTTTATTTATATACCACCAAAGCACACCAACAGTCACCTCAAGGTGCTTATTGTAAGGTAAAGACATTACAATAATGATGAGAAAATCCCCCATAAAGCCCTCACCCCCAGCCAGTCACAGGGTTGGGGAGACAGGACAAAAAGACACACTTTGGAAAGAGCTGGAGGTTAATAATAACTAATGATTAAATGCAGAGTGGTGCATAAACACATAGAGACTGAAAAGAGGTTGGTGAAGAAGAAACACTGGAAAGCAGCCTAGGCTTATAGCACCATAACTAAAGGAGGGTTCTGGGTCATCTGATCCAGCCCTAACTATAAGCTTTATCAAAAAGGAAAGTTTTAAGTCTAATATTAAAAGTAGAGAGGGTGTCTGTCTCCTGAATCCAAACTGGAAGCTAGTTACACAGAAGAGGGGCCTGAAATTTGAAGGCTCTGCCTTGTATTCCACTTTCAAACCCTAGGATCCACAAGTAAGCCCTGGGGTGACAAGGTACTATGATGTCTTTAAATAAGATGGGGCCTGATTATTCAAGACATTGTGTGTGAGGAGAAGGATTTTAAATTAAATTCTGGATTTAACAAGGAGCCAATGAAGAGAAGCCAATATGAGAGAAATATGCTGTCTCTTTTCAGTCCCCTTCAGTACTCTAACTGCAGCATTTTGGATCAGCTGAAGGTTTTTCAGGGAGTTTTTTTGGGACAACGTGATAATAATGAAATACAATAGTCCAGCCCAGAAGTAATAAATCCAAGAACTAGTTTTTTGGCATCATTCTAAGGCAGGCTACTTCAAATTTTAGAGACATTGCACAAATGCAAGAAAGCAGTCCTACAAATTTGTTTAATATGTGCATTGAAGGACATATCCTTGTCAATAATGACTCCAAGTTTTCTCAGAGTGTTACTTGAGGCCAAGGTAATGCCATCTAGAGTAAGTATCTGGTTAGACACCGTGTTTCCAAGATTTGCAGGGCCAAGTACAATAACTTAAGTTTTACCTGAATTACCTGAATCCTGCAGGTTAACCTATTGGTGTGTGTCATCTGGCTTCATGGATAAATAAAGCTGTCTATCATCTGCATAGCAATGAAAATGTATGCTATGCCTTCTAATAGTACTGCCTAAGGGAAGCATGTATAGTGCAAATAAAAATGGTCCCAGCATGGAACTGTGTGGAACTCCATAATTAACCTTAGTGTATGAAGAAGACTCCCCATTTACATGAACAAATTGGAGTCTATTATAATTCAAGCCACTGCAGCGCAGTACCTTTAATACTGTACCTATGGCATGCTCTAATCACTGTAATAAAATGTTATGGTCAACAGTATCAAAAGCTGAACTGAGGTACAGAGATGAGTCCACTGTCAGAGGCCATAAGAAGATCATTTGTAACCTTCACTAATGGTGTTTCTGTACTGTGATGAATTGTGAAACCTGACTGAAACTCTTCAAATAAACCATTCCTCTACAGATGTTAGCTGTTTTACAACTACTTTTCAAGGATTTTTGAGAGAAAAGGAAGGTTGGAGATACAATTAGCTAAGACAGCTGGGTCAAGTGATGGCTTTTTAAGTAATGGTTTAATTACAGCCATCTTAAAGGCCTGTGGTACGTGTTGGGGCTTTTTATCACTTTGATGTTGATATTTACTGTTACTATTTTTATATCATTTATTAAAATATGTTAGTCACACACACTGGATTAATGAACACTGTATGCTTAGATTAGTGGGATAAAGCTGAGGCCTGTTATGTCTTTTACTCATATATGTTTAAGGCCTTGGTGGTGGGATGCAGGCACATCTCTGGTTCACATGACTTTGTCACCTCATGTTGTATTTTAGGAAACTTTATCACAATAGGCCCCAAAAATGGAGTTCTGCAGACCCACTTGTGTTTGTGTAACATGAATTAGTGAGGAGATAAAATCTGGCTAAGTGGGGATGGTCCAAGAGGTGTTTTCTCAGCAGAGGTTTTAATTGAAAGAAGATTCATCATTGTGACATCTGCTAGAACTGTCATAAACTTAAGCATGTGATTGACGAGCGGGTGGAAGAGAGCCAAAAGACGATTGGTTAGAGTTCAGGCTCCGTGGGATGAAACCTGTGCAAATTAGCTAGGGACAAAGGAGGGGGTGGAGAAAGTCCTGCAGGGGATAGATAATTACCCTGACGGGGAGCGGCCCAGGAGCTTCTTCCCTTTGTCTTTGCTTGCTATGCTAACTGCTTAAGGCTACACTCCTGGGAGGCACTTAACTGCTTTCTTGTTCTGTTTAACTCTGTGTGTAATAAATCCTTGAAACGAATCCTGCTCATCGCCAGTGGCTTTATTGGAAATTCTGGTTTTAATCGTATCTACATCCGGTATAAGTTGGAGTCCCCTCCAGGAAAAGAGCAAAGGGGAAATCGGACTACAACCGACATACGGAGCCCATTAATCGAAATAGACTCCGTTTCCTGTTCTTAGCTAGAAAGAGTGGTACTCAGTGTCATCTTCTGCTTCTGTAGCCTACAGTTTAATGTGTTATGTGTTCAGAGATGGTCTACTGCATACCTTGGTTGCAATGAGTGGTCATTTGAGTTATTCTTACTTTCCTGTCGGCCTGAAGCAATCTGGCCATTCTCTGATCTCTAGCATCAATAACAGCATTTTCACCCGAAGAACTGCTGCTCACTGGATATTTTCTCTTTTTAGGCCATTCTCTGTAAACCCTAGAGATGGTTGTGTGGAAAAATACCAGTAGATCAGCTGTTTTCGAAATACTCAGACCAGCCCGTCTGGCACTAACAACCATGCCAGATTGAAAGCCATTCACCTTTCTTCATCGTTCTGATGCTCAGGTTGAACTTCAGTAGCTCATTTAGACCAGGTCTATATACCTAAGCGCAGTGAGTTGCTACCATGTATTGACTGATTAGACAGCTGCATTCATGAGCAGCTGGGCAGGCATACCAAGTGGTTGGTAAGTGTGTGTGCCAAATGTATTTTAGAAGTGCTTGCATGTACATGTGTATGCACCATATTTCAAAGGCAGCTTCATGAAGACAAATTAAATTTTATGCTGTGATGTCTCCTTCATATTGCTTTGACTAAGTACTAAAGCCCAATCATCATTTAATGACTCCTGTATAGTAATGTGCTCATCATGGAACTTCATACGTGCAAACAAATGTCTTGGCAGTATTAAACAATGTTCTCTCACCACATTCTCACATTTATTACAGGAAGAACTCTGAAACATAAATTGATGATAGACTCAAATTAAACTCACCAAAGCTACAACAGAGCATGAAAAGGATGTTTTCCATTACTTAATCTGCATTGTTTGTGCCTATTAAGGTCATGCATATTTATAAGAGCCCCGAAGTAATGAGAATGCTTGCATTCATCTTGTTACTGTCATTTTACAATGAATGCCAGTCTCTGCACAAAGAGGCATCTTTGTTCCGCTGCATTTTAGTTCAAACCCTGCAAAGGAGCTGACCCCAAACTCCACACCACACTTACTCAGGTCTGGCTGTTGAGATGGGTGAAGAATAGACGGACAAAGATTTCTTGGTATATTAATATTCGATGTGGAATAAGAAGCCAGTAGACAGAAGATTACACCAGGGCTTGAATAATTTCAAAGCATGGTGAATGATAGAGCATCTAGGTCTCACGGGAAGTGCTGTTCTCATATCATTGTTTACCTCTAGATTGTCAAGGGGCCAGTTTACTCCTCCTCTTGAAGTGATTGATTAACGAATGCCTTTGACAGTTTGATGGGAGCCTGAGTGATGGGCATGCCTGAACTATATCCTGCCTGTCAGGGTGAAATGAATTGTCCATCCCATCAAAGATCACCTTTGATCTTACTGGTGGAGATCATGGAAAAGCACAAGGAGAGGGCTCCGGTGAAAAAGCACCAGATTTGTTTTAGTTGATGTGGAAAAAAAACTTGATTGTGGAACTGGTCGAGTTTTTTTTTTGTTTTTTTTACATGAGATTTTCTCATATGTTCATGGACACTTTTGCATGTTGCCTGTGGGACAATTCAAATCACTTTGTTATCACGAGTAAATGAGGCTGTGCAAATATGTCAGACTTTGAATCACTCAGGAGTATGCATGGCCTCTTTAACCTTCAAGTTCAGTATAAATGTGTAGTCAAAAAAGATGTAGAAGTTTAAGTTGCTGGGCAGACAATCATGGATAATCATCTTTAAGATGATTATCAAAAAGACAAATGTGTTTTTTTTTTTTGCACCCCCACCCCCACCCCATTGCAGAACACCCCTCTTACATGACTGCTAACAACAAACACAGGCAGCAGGGTAAGCCTGGATGGCTGCCTTAATGTGGACACAGGTTGGTGTTTGGAAGCCCTATAGATATGGCCCTGCTTAAAAGAGAAGCAGCAATGCATCCAGGTGGTACGAAAGGAGAACTCTCAGCAACCACTCCAGGGATTTGGGTTCAGTTCCTGGCAGCCTCGGGTCTACAACAATAAGTGGGAGGCTAGCTACGGAGCAGATCTTGTTCACTGCTAGCATCTCTCACTCCTACTGTGTGGTTTCACTCTCCCAGAGAGAGTTTCTGCTCTGGCAATTTAGAAACATGGTTAACACAAGCACCGAAGAAAGCGTATGCCAACATGCTATCTAGGAGAAAGGGAAGGAAAATCAGAACCTCGTGGCTGACTGCAACCTGGATTCCTTATTAACCTATAGCACTGTACAGTTAGCATAGCATCACATGTGGTGTTGGGATGCAAGAATGACTGGCTGTATTTTTGCTCTACAAAAGATTACATTTTTATTGAAAAGATCATGTGGCAAAAATTATCATTCACTCACTGACGCCAGCTCAAGGTGGGCTGAAAAAATCTTTTTCTTTTCTTTTATACACATACAAATTCTAAGGTTTTACATGTTAGGACATAATTTAAAAAAAAAAAAGAAGTAACTAGTCCTGAACAGGTCTTAAAGTTAGATAAAATACAACCTCAAATCAACAGCAATGCATAACGTATTGCACCATGTCATTATTTAATAAAAGCTAAGACACAATGCAAAAGCAGTATGCAAAAATCTAAGTACACTGCATGATTCAGTAGTTTGTAGAACAACTTTTATCAGCAACAACTTGAAGTAATTGTTTCTGTATTACTTTATCGGTCTCCCAGGAAGGAGTTTTAGCCTTTCTGGGAGATTGATAACATTGCTTCTGTTCACTGAAGTTTAGGCATTTATTTATGCACAGCTCTCTTAGGTTCCCTTGCCAGCATTTCAATTGGGTTGAGGTCTGGAATTTGACTGGGCCATTGTGACACTGAATCTTTTCTTTCTCAGTCATTTGGTTGTAGAGTGGCTGCTGTGCTTGAGATCATTGTCCTGTTGCATGACCCAATTTGGGCAAAGCTTTAGCTGTCAGACAGATGGCCTCACATCTGACCCTAGAATACTTTGATATACAGAGGAGTTCATGGTCGACTCACTGTCCACAAGGTGCACAGTTCCAATGGCTGAAAAACAAGCCAAAATCATCACCCTTTCACCACTATGTTTGACAGTTGGTATGACGTGTTTGTGCTGATTTGTCGTATTTGGTATTCGAAAAACATGGCACTGTGCATTATTGCCAGACATCTCCACTTTGGGCTCATCTGTACAAAGGACATTGTTCCAGAAGTCTTTTAGTTTGTTCAGAAACAACTTTGCAAACCTAAGCTGTGCTGCCATGTTCTTTTTAGAGTGAAGGGGCTTTCTCCTGGCAACACCAAACAAGCCATACTTGTTCAGCCTTTTTCTAACTGTACTGTTGTGAACTTTAACATTTAACATGCTAACTGAGGCGTGTAGAATCCAAGCTGTAGCAATTGGGGGGGGGGGTGCACCTTCCTGTGTATTGCACGGTCTGGCCTTGGGGTGAATTTGCTGGGATATCCACTGCTGGAAAGACTGGCAGCTGTCTTGAATGTTTTCCAATTATGAATTATCTATCTCATTGTACAGTAATGGCCTTATAACCCTTCCCAAATTGATGGGCAACAACAATTGCTCCTCTAAGATCATTGCTGTTGTCTTTCCTCCATGGCGTCATGTTAACATGCCCCTGAATATTCCAGACCAACAAACTGCCAAAACGTCTGCTTTTTTAGAGATGCTCACACTTGCTGATTATGAGTCAAGTGTATCTGATTAGCAGCACCTGGCTGCTACTTACCCTCTTCATTTCTATGGAAGCAGTAAGGGTGTACTTAGTTTTTCCACACTGCTTCTGTATTTTGGCTTAATTTTTGTTAAATAAATAGACACAGTGTAATACGTCTTGTGTTGTTGATCATATGAGGTTGTGTTTACCTAATCTTAAGACCTGCTCTGGACCAGGTGATATTTAATACACTATGTCCTGATACTTAAAACCTTAGAACTGAAAGAGGATGTACTTTTTTTTTACCATGACCGGAAGCACAGCTTTGCTCAGAGTGACTACAGCCTAGACACTAATTAAAAAGCTTATTGTGTCACCATTAGTATGAGCACCATATTTTGCATTGTCTAATAAACCCATTTGATTACATTTTTCACTTTATCTAGGTCAGTGTGTGTTGATACATTTACATATGGAAGTGTATTGATGGCAAGGACACAATAGGAGTGTTCTGGGAAGCATATCTCACTATTTTGTTGTTGCTGTTGTTGTTATAGGCTGGTATAATAACAAATGTGTAACATTAAATGCAATGGTTTGTAGTGCCTGAATAAATGGGTACTTTTAGTTTATGAACCCTACAAACATGAGCTATTGAAGAGGTGCAGGTTTTGCAATTAATACTGGCCAACAGACTACAGGGTTACACCACCACATCACATAAGTATGCATTTTGAGTTGTGTTGGCTTATTCCTTAATCCATTCACACATTGAAGTTGCTAAACTATCACCTTGCAAGTCTGTGTGGCAGTACTTTCTATGTAAATATAGGTAAATGGTAATGATAAGTCCTGTCTGATTTTCATTCTTCTACTCTGTGGTTGGAGATTGAGTGGGCACAGTCTATCATTACGTGAGATACTGACTAGCAACTCTGATATAGCACTGCAAGATCCTTTCTATTTAGGTAGTTTGTTTTACAAAAAACACTTGCGTAAAATGTAAATAAAAGAAGAATGCGATGATTTGCAAATTTTGTAAACCCATATTTTATTCACAATAGAACACAGAAAACATATAAACTGTTTAACCTGAGGTATTTTACTGTGAAAAATATTAGTTCATTTTCAATTTTATGGCAGCAACATGTCTCAATAAAGTTGGGACAGGAGCAACAAAATGCTGATAAATAAGTGGATATACTTAATAACAGCTGGAGGAAGCTTTTGCAGTTAATTAAATTAATTGCCACCAGGTGAGTAACATGATTTCTCAGAAGTAAAGATGGACAGATGTTCACCAACCTCCCAAAAAAAAACTGCATCTACAAACTGTGGAACAATTTCAGAATAAAGTTGTAAAATTGTGAAGACTGAATATTTCATCATCATCATCTACAGTACATAATATCATCAAAAGATTCGGAGAATCTGGAGAAATCTCTGTGTGCAACGGATAAGGCTGAAAATTACGCCTGTGATCTTCAGGCCCTTCGGGTAGCACTGTAATAAAACAGGCAGGATTCTGTCATGAAAATCACTACTCAGGCTCAGGAACACATCCAGAAATCACTGTCTGTGAACACAGTTCACTCTGCCATCTACAAATGTGGATCATGAAGAAGCCACATGTGGGCCAACAGCTGGACTGAGACAAAGTGAAAAACTGTTCTGCTGTCAAAAAAAATTCAAATTAAATTTCCTTTTGGAAAACATGAACCCCAAACTAAAAAGCAAAAGCAAAAGGCTTGTTGCCTGCATCTCTGGTGGTATGGGGCTGCATTAGTACCTATGGAGTTGGCAGTTTGCACATCTGGAAAGGCACCATCAATGATGAAATAAGTTTTAGAGCAACACATTCTTCCAACATCTTTTATAGGGAAGGCCTTGCAGGGTCTTCAGCAAGAGAAATTGCAACAGCAGGGTTTCATAGTAGAAGAATCCGGGTGCTGAACTGGCATGCCTGCAATCAAGGCCTTTCAAAAATCAAAACATCTGGAGTATTGTGGCAAAAGAACTGTTGAGCAGCTAGAATACACCATCAGACAAGGATGGAACAGCATTCCCCTCCCAAAGTCCAGCAAACCCCTCAGTTTCTGACTGCAAATCAAGATTAAACATTTGACATGTTTTCTGTGCTCTACTGTGAATAAAATATGAGATTTGCAAATCATTGTTTTTTGTTGTTGTTTTAATTTATGTTACACAGCATCCCAACTTTTTTGGACTTGATATATATATATATATATATATATATATATATATATATATATATATATATATATATATATATATATATATATATATATATATATATATATATATATATGAACAAAGGCAACAAGTACAAGCCAATCAAAGGCAGATTGAGATGGGCTATTTCCATTCTGGGGAAAAAATAACTTACAGCATGTTGCTGAATGATGTGAAGCAGAGGGGATTTAGATGCATGCAATGCTAAAAGAAAAAATAAAGCAAAATATATACCAGGGATTGCCTTACACTGCACCTTTGATTAAATGGGACTTCATCCCTTGATGTTTCTATCTGTTGCTCATAAACAACTGAGATATCGTGCTGGTATTTATTTATTTTTTTGATGCAGTTGAAGCATCTTTTTTGACTCTTTTGATCAACTTTAAGTTTCAGCCTGTGGTGTTCATTCGGTACATTTTATATGAGGTTTTGTGTATTGTAAAATTAAACTTTTCATGTTTTCACATTTCAAAGAATACCTTTCAGGTAGTGATAATACAGTCAGTTCACATGGCCATGTTGCATCCAGCTGGGTTTTATGTGTATCTGGGAGGAGAAAGCAATATTCATGATTGATGACTTTCCAGGCAAGAAAAAAAAATACATCTGAAAAACCTTACATGTCTTGTGGCTACAATACAGACTAGTGAAGCCACTACTGGGGGAAAAAAACCCAAAACAGTATGTCATTTTGGCCTCCCCTGCATAGCTCCATCTGTGGTTACTGGATGCATTTCAGCAAAAAAAGAAGAAAAAAAGGGGGATATAGACAAAATGCCATCTAATTTCTGGAAATTCTTATTTTTCTTGCCCACTTTTTTTTAAATCCACTGGCTGTTCATAGACCTGTCCAGCACATCTTTTTCAGTCATCAGCTATGTCTTTACCAAATCCCCAGTGCAATGAGGCCACAGTGAGAGCTTGACCTCCAACGTTCCTCTTTAGGTTTCTGGAAGGCGTCCCTGCTTCACTCTCATGTTTGGGACCAGCATAATGTTAAAGTTAAGGACTTAGCCCGATTTACTAACTGTCCAATTATAGATACTGGACTTGCACAGAGATGCAGTTTCCCTCTGATTTACAGAAATTGGACTATCTGGATGACTCTGTTTGCATTCCTCAGTCTCTCCACATAACAGAAACATACTGCAGCAAATGCTGAAAATTTAGATGTTATTAGTTTAAACATTACAAACACACTATTTTCTCAACAGTTAGACAGAGGTTGGGTATGACTAAAGCCTAAAAATTACAAGCTTGCCAAAATTCTCCCCCCCAAAAAATGTTGTATATACAGTATAACCACATTCTCTATTGGAAAACATTAAATGTAGATGCCCTTTCTTTTCTTTTTTTTAGCTTACAGCCGTTGGGTGTGCATTTACGGAGGTTACGGAATTTTCTTTTGTTTTCTGCTCCAAGAATTAAGAAGGTTTCTTGGCTTTATTTCAGACCACAGCAGCTTGTATCTCCATATTTGTCTCAATAACTCCTTTTAAGCACCTGCTGCTATGTGTTGTTTTCCCCTCATTATGGGCAAATTACTGCTCTGTCTTTGTTTTGCATGAAATAGTGCGCCTAATGTAAATCAGCAAACAGCCTGAGGCCCCTACCCACTTGAGCCCAAGTTTATCTTCCTGTCAATCACATTTAATTGGATCAACAACAAAAGGACACAGACAATTTATGAATCATTTTATAGAACAGGGCTAAATCAAAAGGACACCCACATTTCATGCACACACGCATGTCCACGTGCACGTACACACGCACAATTGTACATGAAAGAATGAGGTGTATACTGTACTTTACGTATGCTGAATATGCCGCTAGTATGCACTCATAACTGTAGCGCTTTCTTCGTGTTTCTCAAAGCATAACGTGACCTAAAATGCTGTGACGGTGTCAACAACTCAATCCACGTGAAGGTTTCAAATGGCTTTTATAAGGTCAATAAAATAATTTGGCATTGCAGAATAATATAATGCCATGGGCTCTTCTATGCCTTCTGGTCCACTTGTTTGCCTTTTTAAAGGTTGCATCATGTTTTATCATTTGGACAAAATGCTAAAGAAAGATATTTGCCACAGCCTGACATGTAACAGAGTCAGGACAGCTTTTGTGCATCTGTTTGTGAATCAGCCCACTGACACAATTTGTAAACTGAATGAATTTCTGGCTACTGTTAAACACATTTTGGGACCAAACAGTTTCTGCAGGATGCACTGGGGGGAAGTGTAGTGTGACATGTCATGTGAAGCTCCATTGTTTTTTTGTTTGTTTGTTTTTTTCATTTTATGTTCAGTTAAAGGTGGAAAGTTATATGACAACGCAGCACAAGCCAAATTTGAAATCATCCCTGTAGTGGCATTTTAACAAAGGAGAATTATACCCCACTGGTACCTTGTCAGGCATCTTCACAGCTACAGCGTATGTAAATCCTAGAAGTGAAGCAGTGTCTGTCACAGCTGTCAAAACACTGTTTCTGTAGAGACTTCATTCAGTGTGGGGATGAAAAACATACCTTGTACTGACGCTTTTGTTATTGTCATCTACTGTAAATACACTGAAACATGTCAAAGGCAATAGGCACTTATTCAACACTCAGCTGTAACAAGTCCATTGTCTACATCCTTCAAAATAAATTCATTTTACAAGTGTTGCATCAGCAACTACCAACTATATTGCTGTTGTTGCTTTCAAAACACAATTCCGCCCTCACTATAACTCTTTAAGGATGCTGTAAAGCAGAGTCAGATGCTAACCTGTTTTTAGGTGCAACCAGAATCATACGTCTTCCTGAACCACATCAAGGAGGCATATTCTACCCGTAGCTTTCATTCCTCTAGGTCTATTTTTAAGTGAAGAGTTTCCATGGTAACCTGAGGTGCAGGTATTGCTTGTTGAAAGTGGTTTTTGAGGTCTAGCCACGGAGTCAGAATTGAATAAAATAAGAAAGAAGCAGAAACAACAACCTTACCTCCAATCTTTTTAGCTGCATAGTCGGTGAGGACATAAAAAGAAAAATGTTTGAACTGCTGATCTATAGGAGATATTCAGTAAGGGGAGGTGAGGATACCAAACTGTTGCTTGATAGATGCAAGAAGAGACTTGGCAGCCTCTGTGAGCTGGAAAGCATCTCAACTCCACCATTTACCTTCAGGCCAGTTTTTTTTGTTTGTTTGTTTTTTTAAGCAGGCTCGACTATTTGTAACAATGTGCAAAGATGACTCCATGCTCGCAATTTGAAGGGCATTACAAAGTGACCTAGACTTGTGCTTAAGATTAATAAGTGTGTTCTGTTTGATGCAAAAACTGTGAAATAAAAAACTGATAATCAACCATTGAAGTGCAGAGGTGCAGTTACTGGTGTTCCTCTTCAAAGCTTGAGGATGAAAGCCTTTCTGGAATAATGTGATTGTGACCAAAAATGGCCACAGAAAGGGCAACTGCACTGATTATACTGACTGGCACTTGATGAACATGGTGAACAAAGATGTGAATACAGTTACTGTAGTTACTAAGAGATGGCAAATTAAAGTAATCAGAAATTATAGTTATTGGGAAATAGCTATAATTAATTTGTTTGTTTAGTGTCAATTTCTTTTCATAAAAAGAGGAGATGCTTTGTACCAGATTTAGCTACCAGCTAATTTCTGTCAGCAGTCCCTGGGCAGGTAATAAAAACTGAAATGCAGTTAAAAAATCAAGCAAAACACACTCACATACCCACATGTATGCACAGACACACACACACACACACACAAGCACACATAATAACAGTATCAAAGTATCAAAATATTAATCAAATGTTAAAATTCCATTAAAAAAATAATAGGAAAATTATAATGCATACAAGACTGAGTACTCAAATTTTCTTTTTTTCATATCATGAAAGAAGATAAAGACATTGCCAAAGTGGTGCTTCACTCAGGCACACTACAGACACAGCAGTGATAACTGTAAAACCGATCTGTTAAGTTCACCATGAAACAAATGTAATTGTATCATCTGTACAAAACCATAAATAGTTTAAGTGGATTTTTTTGTTTTTTAAATAGTAACACTAGTCTGTGTGTGGAGAAAACCTAATGTGGACTTCCATTCACAATCATACACTAACCATATTAGATGTTCCAAAAAGTATTTAATTCCTTCTTTGCAATAATCTATATTTCTCACATTGTAGTAAAAGTCTATTGACAAAACCACTTTACATCGATCCGTCTATGGTTCAGTTTGTGTCGTACGCTGACCAGCTTTGATCAGGGAGATGATGTGGTTTCAACCAGGTTTTATGGGAAGTGGCTCTGAATCAGAGCCACAGCTGGTAATTGATGATGATTAATCATTAGTCTTTTTTTGCACGACTTTATTGTATCGCATCATAATGAGCAGTTGAGAATGTGGCAGAAGCAGGAATAAGAAAGCTGGGGGAAAAAAAGACCAATAATGCCACGTAGGGAACTGCACCCCAGGAAATGTGAATGTAATGAACCTTAATTTTATTACCAGTTGATAGTAAAAGCACACATGCTCATTACTGGAACAGCAGAGTTGTGGCAATTTAATTTCAATAGTTTATTTTACAAATTCCTAAATTAAGCGTAAGACTGGATCTGCAACAAAAGAAGTTAAAAACCAAAGAGGACTTCTAATTAAAATATTAATTTATTATTATTATTATTATTATTATTATATATTTCTTTAAAACTAAACTAACAAATTAATACAATTACCTTGGGGAGGCACTCTAAACTGAGGAGTGCCCAGAGCTGCTGCCAACTACTCAGATGTGTCTCACTTTAAATCTCACTGTAAACCAAAATAGTGTCTTTTACACCTGTGTTCTAGTGCTTGGGCTCAGCTGCATAGGCGGGGCAGGGACCTGCAAGGACAAAATTGCACCACAAAAGAAAAACCCACCTACATACCAAGATGAAACACAACATTAAATAAAGCTATAACATATGTTCCCTCATGTGGCCAAAACAAGCTCTGACCCACTGAGGCCATCCATCCATCCATTCTCTTCCGCTTATCCTGTTCAGGGTCGCACGGGGGCTGGAGCCTATCCCAGCTGACACAGGTGACAGGCAGAGTACACCCTGTACAGGTCACCAGCCTGTCGCAGGGCTAACACAGAGAGACAGACGATCATTCACACCTATGGGTAATTTAGAATGACCAATTAACCTAACCCCAGTAACTGCATGTCTTTGGACTGTGGGAGGAAGACCCACGGAGACACGGGGAAAACATGCGAACTCCACACAGAGAGAGGTCCAGGCCAAGGTGGAATCAAATCCAGACTTCTAGATGTCATTCTAGCTGTGAGGCAGGAATGCTAACCACCACACCACCGTGCTGTTCACCCACTGATGCATGGATTCCAAAAGATCTCTGAAGGTGTTTGTGATATCAGACACCAAGATTCAACAGATCCTGTCTTGTGAATTAGGAGGTAGAACCTACATACACTTGTTTTTCCAGCTTCCTGGAAGCCAAGTCAACACCTTACGCTCTTAGCTCATGTCCCTTAAACCACTCCTAAACAGATTCTGCAGAGTGCCATGATGCCATCAGGAAATACCAGTATAATTAACAGGTGTACGTTGTCTGCAACCATGTTTAAGTAGATGGTGCAAGTCAAAGAAAAATGCACACCAATGCCAGGACCCAAGGTATAACGCAGAGTATAACGCAGCTTCTGCCAACTTGCCTCATTCCCACAGTGAACCCTCCTTCTGTCTATTACAGTAAACTTTATTCATCAGACCAGGTCACCCTTGGACATCAGATGTTCATACACCTATTGTAGTTAATTTCAGGAGCGGACAGAAACACGAGCATGTAATGCCATACAATGCAAGATGTGACACATTGCATGTTCTGACACCTTTCTCTCACTGGCATCATTAAGCCTTTCAATGCATGTGTGCTACCAGCTTAGTGAGTCTTTCATGATGCTCGTGAACCTGTTGCTAGTTAACTGTTTTTTCTTGGAACATGTCTGTTAGGTACTATAACTAACCACTGTATACAAGGACAGTCTACAAGACCTACTGCACTGAAAATGCTCTGGGGCTCCTCTTATCATGAAAACAATCCTAACGTTCCAATAAAATGCTTTGCGTTTGACAGTTCACCTTTCCCATTTTTAAAGGACTTATCATTAGGTTTGAATGATATTTTCCACATGCACATGGAAAGATTCATGTCCAGTTCCATAGAAAGGAACGAGCACATAGCTGTACCCAGAAACTCAACAGCAGTGTATCTCCAGATATATGGTATACAAGGCCGCTACTTATCTAAGACATCCATTCATTCATTTAAAGAGCAGATACAAGAGAATGCTATAGAAGTCTAAAGTTCAAGTGAATTAATCCTGCAAGAACTTTATTCAACATAAATATTGAGCACTTTTAAAATAATTTAAAATAAATCATGATTTTATTTGAACCCTGCACATCATAGCTTTATATGGTGCTTCCATCCTATTTAGATCATCTCCACACAGGCTGCTTTCTGAAAGCACATTGTGTACTCAGTGCGTCTCCTGAAATCCAGTGTAGCCTTTTTTGCCACTATGTTATATTTAGTCAAAGAGCATTATGACTCATGGCCATTGTTCAGCTTTTCTGCACCTCTTGTGTTGCTAATCTGGCCAGTTGCGATTGTCCTGTGATTGTCCTGCTACAGTGAGTGAGTCTGTTTTCAGGTGCAGATTTATAATGTTTTGTTCTCCTCATGGTAATCTTATCTTCCCTTTTCTTCTTGTTCTCTTCCCTGTTTGTCTCCTCAGCTCCCCACCAGTCTCACAAAGGCAGGAGTATTAATCAAAGGAACTGTGTCTCCCCATTCCCTCCTAATAAGTAGAGAGTGAATGCATGGCTGCCTCTATCACAAATAGCAATGAGACCTTAGACTCCATTACCACGGGTTTGTTAATTCATGAAGTGGGTTTTTTCTGCCCCCTCCCTTCAGAGGTTTCCGCTTATGCCCTCTTTCCTTATTCTCCTTGATTTTTTTTTTTTGGATGCATTTTATACCTTCGCACTTTCCTCTAACTTCGCAGTCATGAGACAGAGAAGCATTGTTTCATTTGAGAGAGCTTTCAGTTCAAACTGTGTCCCACTTCATAATTCAGCATCGAATAAGGTGCAAGTTATTTATGGACATGCAGGGATAACAGAGAAGCAATCATGACACGTTCAGATTCTGCTAAATGGCACGAGGAGGAAGATGAGCATTATTCAGAGACATTTAGTCTTTGAATTGTTTTTTTAAGACTCTGTGTCTGATACACCAAGAACAGAAGAAACAGGCTCACGTTGCAGAGTGTACTGTCCTGATGAGTAGTTTGTTAACAGTTTCTGAATATAATTAAACTTGGTTTAATTTTTTTATTATAATCCAATTTAACACATAATAATAAAAATAATAATAATAACAATATTTTTTACTGCTCTTGGCTTTTTTTTTTATTCTACTGTATAGAAACTGTTTCAGCACAATTACACTGAAAGAAAACTGACATTTTTAGAGGGCAAAGAGCTAAAGTGTACACTAAAGAGTCAACTGAAGCAAAGGTTCTAGCACTGCTGTTGTTTTATACATGCTGATTATATACATAATTTATATGCCGTAGCATTTTCTGGTCAATAATAACCTTTTGCTCACGTTGTTGCTGAGAGTTAGAGGAGAAGTTAGATGTGGTCTTAAACATGACGAAGCCACTAAGAAACAGTTAGTTTAGCAGAATATAAAGACTGGGAAAAGGAGGAGATAAAAGTAACAGCATACCAGCACGTTTAATGTCTCAAATTAACATGTCATAACATAACATGACAGTTTCTTTAATCGTATCATCTAATGTACATAAAAAGTGTCAGAGTTCCTTTGATGGCAGTCAAATGTTTTTATCCACCCTTTAATATAAACCCTGAAACACCTCCGATGTATGCTGAAGGACATTACTTACACACTAAAATAACTTTTTTTTTTACTTAAAAAATCTTTATATAATTAAACTATTAATCATACATCTGCTATGTCAGTGATCCAAGTAAAAAGTGCAAGTAAAGCTTGTTAATATTACTTGGACTGTAGAGCTGGCTTCTCTCGGCGCAGCAATTTCATCTACCTGCAACCCGTGGACATTGCGCCTAAACCCTCCTGCTGTCACTGACATAGACTGAGTGCCCCACTAATATTTGCAGAGCTCATTTGCACTCTGTGTGGCACATGAAATTGCCATTGACTGCAATCTTGCAAGCACTCAATGGCCTCACATCGACAGAGCTTGTTAAAATCGCGTCATGAATAAGTCCTAGGATAGGGACACATGCCTCAGGGGAGTCCAAGATGGCTAACAAGCACATTAGGAATGGCAACTATGTAGTGCACATTGTTTACACCCACACTCAAGGCACAGATGCACATTCACACCAACACATGAGCCTTAAACTAAAACACTGAAGAGAAATAGAACGGGAATGTGCAGTGAGTAAAATTAGCTTATTAAGCAAAACACTGTGCGCAGGCTATGGCCTCTAAGTTAAGGATCACGCTCAAGTACAAGTGCCAACAAAAGATCAGGTAGTAAGGATAATGATTGTAAAGTGGTTTTGGGGGTAGCAATTAGCTGTCAGCAATTGCAATAACGGCTGTTTGTCTTGTCTGATGGTCTATAACAAAAGAAAATCCTGCTCATCCAGTTTCCTCTCTCCACTTCTATTCCTCTGCACTCCTCCTCTGCACTCTGGTGCATTGCCAGAAAATCAGATTTCTCACATGGGCAACTCTTCTCCTACTGAGAGATTATTTCAATGAAAAAAAAAGAAAGAAAGAAATAAACAGACTTCCCCCGCAAGGCATGATCACAGGCCAAATGATCCACTCGGAGATTGTGGCTTTAAAAATGAATAATGCATATGTTCACAGTTAAATTGTATCTATCTTACAAAGTGGAGGGAAAGGAATCTGCCTTTCTGCCAATCTGAAATGTGTAAAACCGTCGCGACATTTAATAATACATGTTATTTCTGCTGAGCTTGGACAAAAAACCTAAATGCGCAGTTACAGCAGGGGACACGGGAGCATAACTGATGACTCCTGCAGGTTTTGTGTATGTGACCTGCTGTTAGTTAAGGGGGGAAAAAACAACATTAAATGCGATGAGTATATGAAAATAAGCATATGGCGTTGTACTATAATTACGTTTTAAATATATCTAGGTTTGAACGTGTGTGTGAGGTCTACTGCTACATTGTAAAACAAATATAACATAAGTTATGTGTTGACAAAGGGCAGTGGTGCATTAAAGATGATAAGTAATCTCAAATTTATTTCAAAGTAAATCAGAGGAGATTTTAATGAATGTACGCAAGTTACAAAGCAGCCAAAAATAAACTGAAAGATTATTTTTCATCCCTGACTCCTGGATCCTGATGTTTTTAATTAGTGCCTGTGCTCGAAGATATTGTACTTGCAACTCGAGTCCTCCCTGCAGGAATTTTATTCATCAACATCTGCCCTGACTCCAGTATTAATTAAATAAAGTCTTAAATTATCAACAAGCCAGTTAAAGTATCTTACATTGAAAACCCCAGGTGATGGTGTTGTTTTGTACTCCAAAGACTTTTACAAATTCCTCACAGCGTTGATGGATTCTTTAAAGTCGCAGGTCTTTCCAAAAGTCCAGAGTGCAGGTTAAACAATGCCTTTCATCAATTAAGTTTGCACATTGCATTTAAAACTATTTCCTTGGGTAATGAAAAGCAAACATTTTGGATACCAGCCCAGTGATTCCTTTTGGCTGGCACCCTGCACTATTCCCATTAATCCCTACTGAAATTTTGGCAGGTGAGGATAACTTGGCACGGTCGCCGTATGAATGGTAACAAGAAGGAGAACGCAAGAGAGGAAACTGTTCTCAAGAGCCATCCTAAGAACTCGGGACCTGGGTCCTAACACTTTGTTTTCCAGCATCAAAAATGTTACTTATTTTGCTGTGAATACACTAAAGTTATTCTTATCTTCTTACCAAGTCTTATTCCTTCATCTTTCTGCCCAGTGGACAGAAACTTGGTTCTAACCATCTAAGAGTTGCAAAGTTGTTTTTTTTTTCTTAACCACAGAAATAGTTCTGTCATCATGCACTTTAGTCTTTTGAGGTCTTTCAGGCCTTTTGATGTTGCTGAGCTGGTCAGTGCATTACTTCTTTTTTAACAATGCACCAGATTGTTGATTTGGCCACTTCTAAAGTTTTTCCTGTCTCTCTGACAGCTTTATTTTGGTTTTACAGCCTAATGACGGCTTCCCTCACTTGCACTCTTTCAGCCTCATGTTTTAAATTAAAGTGAAAAGCTAGACAATACAAATTCACACTTTGAATCAATTTCAGATATTATTTCTGCTTCATTTGTCATGAAATAGCAAGGGAATGGGCCTTATCTGGCCATGAAACTGCGTGTTAGTCAATTGTCCAATTAATTTTGACCCGTGGAAAATGGGGGACTGTGTATAAAAATGGTTGTAGTTTTTAAATGGTTAATGCAAAAAAAAAAAAGAAAAGAAATCTTTTAAAACCCTTGAATTAAAGCTGAAAGTCTGCACTTCAATCACATGTCAGTTGTATTTAAAAAGCCACTCTGTTGGTGGAGGCAAACCTGCAGAAGTTGAGTCTTTGTCCCAGAAATTATGGAGGTGACTGTAGATTTACAGAAAAAATTTTATTAATAAAATGTTAATATAGTTAATATTTTTGGTTGACTCTCTGAAAAGCTTTGCAGTTCGCTATGAGTGAATGAGTATGTGTATATTGTATGTCTTTGAGTTTTGGGCTTTTGGTCATACAAAACAAGAATGGGAAATGGTCTGTACATATATAACACAACTGTCACTGGTTCAACAAAGGGTTTTGCAGTGTTTTCTCATTCACACACATGGGTGCACACACACCAATGTCTGTTGTGTGCCCCTGCTCCTACCCAAGATTTGGGTGGGACCTGTGTCTTCTCCAAGGACTCTTCACCACGTGGACAAGTTGCAGATGGGACTGACATTCCTGGGATTAGTGGACAACCTGCTTTATCACCTGAGCCATGTGACCATTTGAAGCCGTTTCAGTAAGTAGGATTAATGCCCTGTCTGAATAGCATAGCTTAAAAAAAACCCCTCACCCACACACCTCTTCCTTCATTTGGATCAGTGGTATTTGTTTAAAACATTTGTAGCGTTTGACATTCCAATTTCATTCACCCACTTCACACTGTGATTGGTCAGATGTTTGGAGGTGATATACTCCACTGTTTAGTGTCCATGAACAGTCCAATCTGATATTTCAATATTTTCTTGGAGACAATATTAAAAATGTCTCATGTATACAATCTTTCACTAGCATTCCACTTCAAATATAGCACTAAAAGACAAAACTGCTTAAATATACATAAAATAAAAGCCACCAACTGCAGTTCCTCCCATTCTTCAAAAGGGAGAGAATTTTCTTGCAAGAATTTTATTAGCTCTTTTTATCCACTTCAGGGTTGCAGGGGGGCATGAGGTTATCCCGGACAACAGACAAGCATTCATGCTCACACTCACACGTACAGTCAATTCAGAGTCATCAATTAACCTAACCCCATGCATTTCTTTGGCCTGTTGGAAGAAGCCACAGTACCCACAGAGAAACCACAAAGACCTGATTCAGACCCAGGACTGTGAGGCGACAATGCTAACTACTGTGCCACCTGTTTGTGTGCTTTTCCAAAACAAAATTTAAAAACATAAAGTTATAAAGAAAAGAATCAAAAGAACCCGAGTCTCCACAAGAGCATTACTCTGACAGCCAGGCTCAGATGTGAATGCTTGAACTCCCTAGTAGGAGCTGGATGTTTTCACGGTAGCTAACTTTAAGCTAATCGTCGATGGTCTGTGAACTGCATGCTGTTTCCATTTAAGAGCTGAATACAGAATATGTGGAGGTGCTAAAAGGCAGCAGTGACAGATATGATGCTACTTGTTTTTGTTGAGCAATAAATACATAAATGCAATCCTCAAGTTATTCTTTTCAGCCAACTCTTTCAGCACCGGTGACAATTCCCATCATTCACAGGGACATGCACATACATTTAAAATGGAGATTTCAGTTTGCAAAAGATAAACATTTTAAAGTTAAAAGGGAAGCCAGATAAAGATACAATTATCTTAATTAGTTTTTCTACAGATGCATTTCAGAGTGAAATTATTTCCAGTAACTGCAGACAGCGTAAGAGGGCAGGGGGGACCAGCCAGACCGCCTGCCAAAACAGACCATTAGCAGCTCGTACACTGATCAAACCCACATCCCTATTATCTCAACCAGCCTCTTCATTTCTCATGCTGAGCCATGTGAATTGTCACTCATATCTCCCATCTTTAAGCCACTCATCTTTATTCAGCTGATCTGATTACACTTTGCATTTTCAATTAATTCTTCAACCCAAGAGAGGGACAAAGAAGAATCTGATTTTCAGACCGAGTTTGAAATGTGGACTGATTGTAAATGAAGTGAACAAGTGCTGGATGCATGAGGGGGGGGCAGGGGGGGTCTCATGAGCCAGAGATACTGCAGTCCACAATTCTGGATGAGCACATCTGGAGCCCCTCCAAGTGCCCCGGAGGTGTCGCTGAGAGGAGCTCCACTCCCCGACTCTGCCAGAAGCAGCGACGGGAGAGAGCATTTAAGAAAGAAAGAAAAAAGAACAGAGAGAGGAAGAATTGGCTGGCAGGGGCTGATTTGTACTGTTGAGCAGCTGTTCCTTGCAGAGCTTCCTGTTTTATCAGCCCTCAAAGAGATACTCTGTCATATCCAAAACAGTTCACAGGCATTCGGCTTCCGTATAGATTGTTTATCTGTCGCTCCAAAATACTAAATCAATTTAAGGAGGCAAAATAACCCCAAAAGTCTGCAATGTTCAATCAGAGTAAAGTGGTGGGTCAGATGTGCTGTTTGGATTTCTTTGAAAAACTGGGGTTTGAACACTTTGTGAGGACACTGAGTGCGAGTTTAGAGGCAGATTGCAGGCAGAAATAGCACCAAAGCTCAGGGCATGTAGAGCATCGTGTGTATGCAAGAGGTGATGTGGAAAAGGGGTCTTTCTGGAGGCATGGGAGATGATGCCTCATTTGGATGCAGTTAATTAGAAAGGTTGATTGATTTGATGGCACTAGCGAGGCGGGACAGCAAATTCACTGGTCTGTGAAGGAGTCCATGCTCAGGTCGATATTTACGCCTTCCAGGGAAGCTTTAATAACAATATTAAAGGCTTTATGAAGGAGCCCAGTCTTCTTTCTCGTGCTTCTTCCTCTAGACGCCATCTTCACATGATTACACAAATCCTTTACCAATAAAATTCTCTTTGCTCTCTCCATGATGCCCCTCCACACATGTGGTGAAACGCTATGGTGACTCATGTTGACAGTGCTTACTTGTATCACAGAGCACCGATTTTTATTGATAGAGACACAAAAGTCAGTCATTTTAATGAAATGCTGTTTATGATGCACAGTAGCTGAAGAGGATGTGAAGCCCATCTGATGATGATGATGATGCACTACGTGCTACATTTATTTATCTTTATTTATTAGTTTGAGACTGACTTGTGTATTAAAGCCAGATTCCTGTTGAGCTGCTGTGCTATGAGTCTGCACGTTCTTTATTTTTGCTTTAAATAAGCTGCTCTTTTTACATTTTCACACTTTTTCTAATTATATTTTTTTAACCCATGACATTTGGTTATTACACGAATGGAAACATAAGCGCCCCCTACATTCCATTTCTGTTTATTAAACAACTCATAACTCTTATTTGCTTATTTCTTAAAGTTCAGCCAAGATCAAATTTTTAAAAATACATTTGTTTTGAGGAGAAAACTAGAAAATTTCAGAGCCCTTTGGGCTTATCAACTTTCCTAGCAGCTGCAAGCAACAATGCAAGAGTTGAAAGAAATTTGTGTGTGTTTGTCGGAAGGATGTAGAATCTGAAGCCTTGGGAGAACCATAACTGAATTCACTTGCTGTGTATTAGTTGCCTTTGGAAGAAAGCAGTGAATTGTTGCTGAAATGTCTTATTGGTAGAGACACTGTAGCAAGAGGGAGGGATACTAATTTTGAAAATTCATTTATAAACTTATTACTTTACACTGTGTTAGCTTATATTTTGCGGTTGGATGTTTTCACACAAGAAAAGTTTAATATTCATGTGGATCCAAAAGTTTAGATGGACAGACAGGTATGGATTTACCTAAACTCCCACACACACACACACACACACACACACACACACACACACACACACACACAGCCAACAATAAAAGTCGATCATTTTCTTGACGTTCAAATTAAAAGTAAGCGTCCCCCATAGAATTGTATTACTGGAGTGGTGCATGCTTATGACAGCTTCATCACAGTCCTATGAAATGCAGACCAGGCCAGCGGTACACTATTGTTTACCCTCAAACCATTACCAGCAATTCTCTCCTATAAATCACACCTTACTTTCTCTCACTCTGTTTTTTCAGTCTGTGTCTGGTGCTTTATTAATGTGTTCACCCTTCATGCTTGACTGAACAGGATGAGCCTCAGACTTCTGGTAAGATCCAAGCACCTTGTCATGTAGAAGTGATTTTGCTTTGTTGCATTTGGATCTGCTATCTGACAGGAACCCAGACTATCAGCATTAGCACTTTACGGTCATGTGAAAAAGAAAGTTTTCACTGGACTCTATGAAGTCCTGTGAAAAACTAGGTACACCATTTGATTCAGTAGCTTGTACAATCACCCTTAATAGCAAGAATCTGAAGTAATTATTTTCTGTATGTCTTTGTCAGTCTGTCACATCATTGTGGAGGAATTGTGGCCCGCTCTTCTTTACAATGTTGCTTCAGGTCATTGAGGATGTGGTCATTCTTTTCCACGTGGCTCTCTTAAGGTCCCACCACAGCACTTCAGTTGGGTTGAGGTCTGGGCCATTGCAACACCTTGATTCTTTTCTTATTCAGCCTTTATGCTAAAGGTGCGCTTGGGATCATTGCCCTGTTGCATTATCCAGTATTAGCCGAGCTTTAGCCGAGAGTCAGATGGCCTCACATTTAACTCTAGAGTTCATGGTCAACTCAATAACTGCAAGGTACCCTGCAAAACAGGCCCAAACTGCTGCGTTTATAGAGGTGGTTTTAACACTTGGAGATAATCAGTTGATCAAATGCATTTGATTAGCAGCACCTGTCTGCTACTTTCCCTCTTGATTCCTGTGGAAGCAACGAGGACTCCACAGAGTACTATGAAAGCTTTTGTTTTCACATGATTGTATGTACAGTATTGGGTTGCTTAACTGGATCGTGCTTTGTCCATGTTCCTCATGGTCATTAAAGCACATTTCTGCTTCTGTTGTCATATGCCCAACATTTACATTTATTTTCCCATGAATCTCTGTTCATTTCATTTCGTTTTCATTTAATTTCACCTTCCCACCCAGACGAAAATGATTGTTCACTAACTACTGAATATTTCAGTTAAAACAAAGGCTTAAAGAAAGGCGAAAAGGTGCTTTTTAATGTCACATTCATGACACTCATGAAACAAATCCTCTATTCAAAGATTAAGTCTTCTATTTTAAATTTATTTTTGTGTTTATTTTTGTTATTGGTGCAGGCAAAGGGAGCATCATTCTATCCAACAGTGTAATATAAATAATGTAAATTTTCCAGGCAGGAAAATGCTTTGCTTATCTACCATATGGGATCATGAAAGGATTCTGAAGCTCTATGAAACTGAGATAAGAGACTTTGCAATAATGAGCTGCCGTTTAATCAAGAGGTGCATCTTGCCTCACGTGGATCCCTAAGCTGCTGAATGTTTACATGGTTAATGAATAATATCAATATCCGTACTGAAGGGGGCGACCTCAGTGTCAAATTCCTGCAGCAGTTCAAGGATTTTGAACTTCAGAAAAGCAGAAATGCTAAAACCAAATTCATATTTTATTTCTTTGAGGGGATCATCAAAAATAGAGTTTTCAGGTCTAAAACAGAAACTCCGCCTCCTGCTGCAGATGAAAGTGCGCCTCATAATCTATTAATTCATTTATAATGTGTCAAAAAACCCATTCTCAACTTCTATATATTTTGGCTTGTACATGTTTTGTACACGTCCACTGGGACAAAAATAGTGGAATAGCGACTCGGCTTTTAAAACCCATTGTTTATTTATGCAGTTATATTTAGTCACATTGCCTCTGATTCTCTTCTTTCTAAAAAGCATCCTTTAGCTTAGGTCACTCAAGCAGGTGAGAGCTAATGTCAACATGATGACCATTTAAAAGTGCTGATGAGATTCTGGCATTCTATATAGGCATGCATTTTGATTGGCTTCTTATTCTTGATGTGCCTGTGACCTTTCAAGTTAATCAGAGTAGAATTGGGCGTGTGTTGGGGGAGAGCTACATGACGCTTTGGGATGTATCGACTGTTTTCAGCAGATGGTAAGAGCCATTTCAAATCCCAGTGGATGCTAAAAGGCCCCTACACCACCCTTTGTTCTCCCACACATTTCCGCACACACACTTTGGAGCCAATGCCATAAAAATCAATCTTGCCATGACAGTGCTTCCCCCAGCAGCTAGGGGCCTAAATTTATTGGTCTAAATTAAGATCTGACCCAACACCTTTCTCTCAGAGGAGGCAGGAAGTAGTCCAATTTAGACAGCAGACATTGTGCACTAATGTTGGCAAAATGAAAGTTTTCCAATGGAGCACAACAATATATATTGTCAACTGATGTGGGAATTCACTGCTCTAATTCTCAAATATAAGATTAACCTTTGCCCTATAAACTACATATTGGTAAAACTTGGGGATAAGAGTTATTGTGTATCATCTTTTGTTTATGTCTGCAGTGTTCAGTATGTTGAATGTCAGAACTAGCAACTGTTTCAAATACTTCTCCATCCAAAATGGTTTGATTCCCAAACAGGAGTAGGCCATGTTATCTGAGATTAAGCACATAAAGTGCTATTGCACATGAACTGAAATATAGTTCTAATGGTCACAAAGGGGAAAACCCTCTGGTTGCAAAATAAAAAAAGGATATTTGATTGTCTAAACTAATCCCCCCTACTGCTCACTTGATTTATGGCCTTAGCAAACAGTTTCCTTTATGATCTCACTCACCAGCTCCAAGTGGTTTACAGTATATTTATTTTGTAAATTATGATCCCATTTAGAGTATAGCAGATGACAATGCTTTAGGGCATGGCTAACAAGGTGCTGTATGAGCAGGAAGCATCCCAGTTTTCTCAGTTCAATCAACTGAAGTCACATCCTGTTAAAAAAAAAATTACACACCAACAGGATTAAAAAAAGACAACAAGCCAGTGGGTGGGCTCACATTTGTCCATCTTTTATATACAGCCTATGGGTGTTGGCTACAATGAAGCCTTTTAGTGGGAATTTTGTTGGCATGTGGCTAATCTTGTAATATACTTGGATATGAATCCGTATCAGATGTATATTGTAAATATATTTTTTCTAAGTAGCTTTAGTTAAACAACATTTATCCCTTCAGTGTAGATGTAGTTTGACTTGCTCCACTGTGAGGTAATTTGTAGTTTGTGCTTCACTGTGCTTTTCCCAAACACAATCATATGTTATTTAATGCAATTTACCTCTCTTCATTATTATACAATATCTGTTTCCTTGATGCACAAAAGCCATACCAAAAACACTTTTAATGAAAGCACTTAGCAGGGTATGAATCTCTTTAAAATCTACCATTTGTTTACTGGTATCAATATGCTTAATGAGCTGGAAAATAACCTGCATTCAAATGGCAGCAGTTGGTGTCCAGCTCTTCCATTGTGGTGGTGAAAAGTGATTCAAAATTGCTCAATTCAAAGGGAGTGCTGCAATCAGAGCAAAACTAACCTCCTTATTGTGCTTCCAAGCTGTCATCTCCATCAAAGGGGCTTCAAAAACTATTTGCTGTCTCTTAGAAACCATCTAGTTAGGACAGAGCTTGTGTGGAGGTGTCCTGGATCAAAGGTTTACAGAGGTCCAAATAAGACAGAGCACAGACAAGGGCCAGAAAAAGTTAACAATTCTATCTTTGTGCCGCTAATGTAGGAGAAAGGAAGCGATGCAAATCTTACTCTGTCTGCTAATAAATGAACAGTAAATATTCAATGTTTTACTTGAGAGTAATAGGAAATTATTCACTGATCTCTTCTCGCTAGTGGTTATTATACCATCTGCAATGTTTAGCTCCTGTTTTATTCATGCACTGTCGTAAGACTTTGGGTTCAACACAAAGATCATGATTAATGTCCAGTGGACTGCTGATTTTTCATCTTTAAATCAAAGAAAAGAAAAAAGCAATGCGTTATTAATTTTGCTTCCGCCATGCTGACTTTCTGTTGGACGCTGGGAAGTTCTCTACAGGTTAATATGCCTGCAGTGAAAGCTGACAGCATTTCATTTCATTAATAACATCACACTTAACTTATCTCTGCCAGTAAAAACTGTGTATTTGCTTCCCTCCTATGAGGTCAGATATCAGGGTCAACTTTACAATAGCATCCTTGAAGCTGAAAGAGCTTTAATGTCTAGTTCAAAGACACAGAGGTGCAATAGAAGCACCTTAAATCTAGATCTTTTTTGGGCTAAAAGGGAGTCATATAATTCACATTGCTCCTGGAGCTACCCTTATTGGAAGCACTGTAACCTCACCTTTTTATCATTCTCAAAATGTCAAAAACACTTTAATGCCGTCATTTTCTCTCTTTATATATATATATATATATATATATATATATATATATATATATATATATATATATATATATATATATATATATATATATATATATATATATATATATATATATTGTTATGTTGAATAGGACTGTTTTCATTGAACCAACCCGCCTTTATTTGAAATAAATAAATAATGATACTCAAGCACTGCATAAAGTTAGTAAAAGAAAGCAAAAGAAGACTCCCTCCACTAATTCATAATGCTGTTAACTTTAAGCTGGTGTCCAACACGGGTCAGCTTTCAAATGCTCCATTTATTTTCCCATTGAGAAACTGATGCTCCATTAACTTTACAAAAAGAATAACAATTTTCTCTTGTGCCCTTCTTACATAGAAGGCAGGAGCCTCGTGAACCTGAACAGCAGATGTCAGAAAACGTTTTCAGGTGCATATATGCTTCACTGGCCTCCTCACACCTGTGCAATAGTATCTTCACTCTGGCAAGTCATTCAATCTGTACTCCCTGTAGGGCTAATTAAGCCAATAATTCCAAGCCCTCTCCATGTGCTTGCCTTCATTCAGCTCTAGCCTGCAGTCTGTGGTTTCTAGCTCCTCAGCAACTCCAGTTCATGAAGTGGAGTAAAAAGGAAAAGGCAGCAAAATAAAAATTAAAAAATAGAAAGAAAACTCTGAGGGCCAGGTAATGGACATCCTCAGACACTTGTTACGATAGATGTCAGTGGTAACAGACCCCCACTCCCACCCCTGCATACTGGTGTTTCCAGAGCAGCAGCTCAGCAAGTGAGCAGGAGCAGGTGAACCCTGCCTGTCTGTGGGTTACTCCTCCTCTGATCCACAGATGACCAGTGCAGCATGAGGAAAACCCCAAGAAGAGCTCGACCAGTAAGAGTACCATTAGATACTCCCACCTACTCATATAGTATGACTGCTACTGCCCTTGAAACATGGAATAGATTAAAATATGTATCAGCACTTATTGGTAAGACAATCACTCTGCCTCTCCCTGTTTCAATTTCTTAGTTTTCCTTTTCAGGAAGCATCGACAGATTCTCAGATCACTTCACATTGACATTTCAAGGGGATGATACGTATCGAGGCATCGGTATGAGTGTGATAGCATGAATGGTATCCACTGCCAACAAAGTCTCAGGCTGGATCCCAGTCCATCAGGCCATGAAATATTCATCCATAATTCCAAAATGTCTGTCATGAATACTGTACAACATTGCCCCTCTTGAATCCTGGAACACAGAAACAGCAGCACAGTAAAAAATGGAGCCATACCACTGTAAGTTAAGAAATATTTTTTCACAAACTGGATTGCTAAATGTGTTTTACACTGTTTAGGATGCAGGGTAGTCATAGAAGTGTGTAAGAATAGAGCCTCATTGCCTCAGTATCTTATTCCCTGATAAGGCAGAGCTGTCACAGTTGCACACTGTGTGCAGCAACATGTTTCTGTTGCAAACAGCTCTGAATTCAAGCCAAATCCCTCGACTACCTGCCATCGGACATGGTACAGTTACCACAGGCCACAGATATCCGCTTCTTTAGCACCCATTAGCAAGCAGCCAAGGATTTATCAGTAATGTCAGGGAGGCATTAGCAGACCTAATGAAATTTCACGTTGTTCTTCAAGCAATATTATCCCTGTGACCCCACTCTATTCACTACAGCAAGGTTTAACTACTGAATGTCAAACAGCTAGCTAAGCCTGTGGCATCAATCTGGGTTGTGTTTCTTTTATTTATTTTTTTCTCATCCATGCTTATTTGGATTTGTGTTCCTCTCAGAATAATAGAAAATAATGACAACCCCCCAGCCCCTTTCAGTCTGAGGTGGGCTGCAAGTTAATGACATTGGGCCATGTTGCGCTTGGCTGCATCCCCACACATAATTATGGTGTGATTGTCACAAAAATCGCACTCGCCACAATAGCTGCTGTAAATCCCCCTCCCCTATCTTTAGTGTGCTGGGGCTCCAACCATAACTGCCCTGAAATGAGTAATTAAAATTTTGCTTTATAATGATAGGTGCAGCCTGACAATTAATTGTCATGGCTAAAATACAAATTCTCATTTTATATGAGATCACCTGAAATGAAAAAATAAATAAATACTTAGATGAACTGCTTGTCCACTCGTTCTGTTTATTAGTGCAAAATCATAATGTGTGGTTGCATGAATGAGTATGGGGAGAAGGAGAAAGTCTGTTAACTTAGCTATTAACTTCACAAACTATAAATGTAACACTGTATAAAACATATAAATCTAGAACACATTTCATGAAACCTCCTTTTGTCTTTTAGAGTGTTTGCTTTTTAATTCCTCCAGTATTCCTATTACAGAATGTTTAAGAGGAATATTTTCCTTGATTGACACTGCACAGCCATCAGTACTGCTTGTGTCAGGACTGTAATTACATTATATATTATATATTACAGGGCACTTTGGTCTCCATCTTTAGGATGCAAAACAAAATGCATTTACAGCATTGTGCAAAAGTCTTTATCCACCCCTCATTTGTTCCTCATTTTGCTGGTAAAATAGGAAATAGGTGCACTGATTTATTGAAATAGGAATACAGAATATAAGGCAAACAGGGTTTGTTTCCATTCCTTAGCAATAGCTTCTTGACAGCCACCCTTCCACTGAGACCCTTTCTGATGAAGCTTCAGTGAACAGTCGATGGGTCAACTGAAGGGCCAGAAGCATCTCTCAGGTCCTCTGTCACATCTCTGCTGAATTTTTTCCTAATTCTTAAAGGTGCAGTCAGTATTGTTTTTTCAGGTTATTTAATAGAAAAAAAGGATGTTGTCTTCATAAATATACAAAGTGTGTGATTATGTCTTCCAAAAAATTATGTGTTCTCATAAACTCCATTAAAAATACATAGGAGCAGGCACCAGTTTGTGGAAGCCGCCATGTTGCACCACCATATTTGACTACAGTGCCCAGGAAGAACATCTAACTTCTGATTAACAGCATTTTACTTATGTGGCTAGAGACCAGCCACATACGTATGTAATCACCAAAGGTGGCAGAGAAGAGAAGTTGTAGCTGTTCGCCTGCTGTGGAGGGACATTTAAATTTGTGCCTGCATCTTCAGACTAAAGATATGAAGGATCATACCTATGTTTTATTGTCGGAGAAGGTGTCCCCTTCACCAAAGAAAGAAAACACAAAGGAAAGAGACA
The DNA here is from genome assembly GCA_024447675.2 of Pterophyllum scalare. Classification (NCBI taxonomy): domain Eukaryota; kingdom Metazoa; phylum Chordata; class Actinopteri; order Cichliformes; family Cichlidae; genus Pterophyllum; species Pterophyllum scalare. Next base: position 97,541 of record JAMQGT020012191.1, read on the forward strand.
ATACCATCTGAATAAAATGTCATCCTCTTCCTCCTCACCTCAAGCCTAATCTCCTGAGCCTCTAGCACATGAAAACATACGCAAAAGAGGATTATTTATTCCCGATATTGTTGCCAATACTTATTGTCAGCAGATTAGACATGTGAGAGATTCACATGTCTAGGGTCACTGACTAAACAGCAACAACACCAGCTGGTTATAAGCTAACATTATGCCAGCTAATGTTAGACTCAAGTGTCCTAAAAATCACACTTTCCCTCTGATAAACAGATTGATCACATTCTCACATATGAGAGTTTATTCGTTAAGCGTCAGAGTCCAACAAAGTCCAGTTCAAAGACAGTTTCACTAATGCCGACTAACAGCAGCTAAAAAACAGAAGTGCTTACCGACAGAAAAGTTCAAAATATCCTCAACAACTCACCTCAGTATCGTTGTCATTGGTCGAAAGTGAGCTTCTCTGACTCACTGACTCGTATCGGACTCCGTTCACAAAGTTTTACAGCCTCTCCCAGAGTAAATAGACCATATTGACAGATAAGGTGTGAAGGACTGACAGCCTTCCACAGATAGGAAAAAAATTCCAGGGCAGATCCGGATTGGGTCCAAACACTAGCAGTAACACGTCTTTTTAATGTTTTTGTTCCCTCTTGGCCGACTAAAACTTGTTTGTCCTACAGCAGCCACCATGGCCAGGATTGCACACTTGAATTAGGAGATGTAAGAAAACAGAACTCAGTTGACTGCAATATGCTGCACACCATGCCAGATATACCAAGTTTTCAAGAATCATTTTCAGGAAGTTTTGGGGAATCATCTTGTTCATACAACAATGCTATTTTATGCCTGTCAAACCCTGTTAACTTTGGCATTTTTCATAGATTCAGTTAAAGAAATGGGAATAAATTGCATTCATTACACCTACAGGAACAGCTTGGCTATGGAAACCCCTGCCATGAAGCTCCTGGTGGACAGTTTTTGTGCTGATGTTAATGCCAGAGGAGGTCTGGAACTCAGTTCACGAATAAAGTTTCCTTAAAAAAGGCATTTTGAGAAGTGAGCTCCTTTGTGGCCATCAATACAAACAGCAAAGAAGTCAAATAAAAGATCTTTTTCACTTTCTGTACCTTTTGATAGAGGCTGTTCTCTTGATGTAAATCTGACTGTAAATCCGTAGCAATGACCCAAAAGTTAGAAATTCTGCTAAATTAGGCACCACCAATAGAAGCACACATCCTACAATGCAGGCAGTCTGAGGCTCAGAGTTGATACCTGATTAAATTACAGTAGGGCATCTCGAGTTCAGTCACATCAAAGTGAATACATTATAAGATATGGAGATGTGCAGTGGCTAGTTGAATAGGGTCACAGCAAGGCTCTTAAATATTTTGTAGAGGAAAACACAAGTAATTAAACTCTGAGCAGTTTGATATTGAAATTTGCAGTTAGTGGTTTTCCAGCATGTTGTTTCTGTGTCTTAAATTGAGCTTCCCAAAGGAGCTGCCATTGCACGACACTGGGACAACTTATGAGAAGTGAGGAGCTACATCGAAGACTTGGCAAGTTATGAAACCAGGACACACACGCACGCACACGCACACACGCACACACACACACACACACACACACACACACACACACACACACACACACATACACACACACACCCCTCTTGTCCTGCTTCTCCCTCCTGTAGACCTCTCCTGGGACCTACCTCCAAGTTCAGGTGGTTAGTCGTCATGGTAACTGCAGTGAATGCGGGCTATTTGCATTGTTTCTGCTTTCATCTCTAAAACCATGTCATTATCCATACAGTACAGGTACTCATGTTTATTTGCCTGCTCCAGCCTGCCTGATTGTCAGTCTATTTGTCTGTCCGCCTGCTTGTCTATCTTCCTCAGTCAGCATCTGCCTTACTTCTCCACTGAGTCTTTTCTCTGCAGTCAATCTGTGCACTCATGATCACTTTCTATTCCAGGTCAGTAATCATGTAGTAATAGCAGTGTAATAAAGTGGGAACCAGCCAGTAATTATCTGGAAATAGCAAGTTAATTACCTAAGTAATACCCAAGTAATTATCTTGTAAAAACAGTGATTCTAGCTGAGTAATATTACACTGAAATTTATGAAATTACATTGACTCAGTTTGTATAATTGGGTAATAATTGTTATCAATATATTACTATACTATTACTAATTGGGTTTGCCTCATAGGCATTTGTTTATTTACACATTATTACCCCAGTTTCTGACCTGTTAGTATCCACTTAAACAAATTTCAATGTAATATTATACTGCTATAACCAATGTTGATAAAAGATCATTACATGGCTATTACTTACACACATTTCTTTGTAATTAAGTGGTAAAAACTGGCTATTTTCATATTATTACCCTCTTGTTTCCACCTTATTACCCCACTACCGCATTATTAGCGAGCTGTAATAGAAAGTGCCACGGTGCACTATTTCTCCATCACGCATTTACCACATCTGCAATCTTTATATAGCACACAGCTGGAATGCAGCAAGCATCTTCATCCACACTCTATGCTCTGTACCCAATAATTAATTCATCAACAACCTACACAAACAGACTCCGTGCAAACACCCTCCTCTAAACCATTTATTTACACAGGTTTCACACAAAAGCTAAGCACAAAGGTATATCTGTATCTTGCAACTGAACATTCATATCACATGTAAAATGTGCAAGGACAAAGGTTTGACAACACTAATCACATATGTGTTCTGAGGAACACCCAGGTTTTGAGGACCACTTCTGACATCTGCTGGCCATGATGTGAATATCAAAAAAGTAATGTGCTCTTAAAAACTAAACTAAATTGACCAACAATGGCAGGAAGAAGCCAAAACAGCAATGATGGTTGCCTAATTCAGCAAATTAATTTTTAGCATGAAAGCAATTAACTACAATTTGTCATCGTAAACTCTGAAAATGCTGAACTACAACTATTCCCTATATTCTGTTTGGATTTCCAATAGCAGCCACATACCTGACTATGCAATTATACATCAAATCAGATTACATCTGCCTCAAATTCAAAGCAGACATGCACAAAATTATGTAGGGCCAATCTGCAGCCCACCAAAGATTTCTGCTAAAAATCCTGTTTTTAAAAACGTACATAGTGATTAAATTCTAATGCTAAGGCTGTCTCCTGTGAGATGTCTTTCCTTTAAAAAAGCAAATCCTGCTCCTCCACTTACTGCTCACAGTTGCACTAATTGGGAAGAATTTTTAAGCAATGAAAGACACTTTTATTTTCCCTCCCTGTTTCTCTTTCACTGTAGCACTTCTAAATAGGTTGGTTTAAGCATTAAAGTGCAGTTACTGGATATACAAACACCTGTCAGAAAATGCGTGTCATGGTACAAATATGTGAGGACACGTCCTGAGAGACTTGCTTTATAAGTGAATATATATCTCAGTGAAGTGAAAGTGAGATTTTGCAGAAGGATATGAAAAAGGCCCTACATTCAGCTGTGTTTCATTGTGAGTCTGAATATAGCCTAAGCTTTTTTTTCTTTTTTTTCCACGAGAAGCAGAGAAGCTCATTGCTGAATTCACATATCCATAGCCAATTGCTCAGTGTTTTGTCCACACCAATTTCCACCTCTCCGCAGCATGGTTCATTTCAGAGCAGCGCTGCATTCTAAAGTCATTGTTTGTGAAATAGACAATTTTACCTGTAAATGTTTTGTGTTGACGAGCAAACATCAAGCCGGAACAGTCAAGCAAGATAGACTCTAACAGAGAAATAATGAGCCTTTCTCCTTAAACGGGATGCTTTGTAGTATGTTTTGGCACTTAGGTGTAAAGAAAACAATCACATATTTCTGCAGAAAAAGAAGCTGTAAATGCAGCGTTGACATTATAGTCACTATCCTGCAGAGAGCTGCTTGCTGCTGTAACACTGCCAGTTTGCTGTTTCTGTTTAGTAGGCCATGAAACTTAAAGAGTGAGCTAAAAGAGGCTCAAGATATACTGTTCAGACAAGAGTTTTATTTATATTTGATTCCCTGTGCATGTAAAAATACCGATCAATGAAGTTTTAACAGTCATTTTGTGGCATAGAGAAGAGGACATGTCTAAATGAAATATACTTAATTTGAAAAGGTCTGTCTCAGTTTTTACATATATGCTTTCTTCAATCCGCAGTTCACTCCACGGGAGCGGTGGACTCAAAAGCCAAAAACGCAAAATAAACCACATTGTGGACACTGCAGACAGCACATGAAGATATGATAGGCACTGGAGAAACATGTGCTGGCACTGAAAGCTTAATCCGTCTTATCGATGACAGGTCAGTGTCTCCGTGGAACCCATACGATCGATGGCACTTGATCTGCTTAAATATCAGGAGTGCTGACATCCCTCTCATCTCTGTGTCTCACCCAATCAGGATTGATTGCAGCACTTCCACAGTCCTCCACGGACAAGTGACTGGCATTAGTTCCTCATGTTTAATATTGATGATACTACAAACTGATCCCCTAACAGCTGTCTGCTGCATTGGGGAGAGGCTTAAAAATCACTGATTATGCAGTGATCTCTCATTCAATACCAATTCTCTAATTATAAGGACAGTCATATAAGGCCACATTGGATTGCTTTGTTTTTTTATTTATTATTTCCAAGAGCATTAAAAATCTCCACATGTATACTTTGTTGCCAAGTTGCCATATTCCAAATAAATGTGTTCATCTTAGTGTATAAAATCCATTCATCTCACTGGAACACATGGCTTACCTGTTTATAAAAGCAGAAGAAGAAATACTGAGGTGAGTACAGAGTTTGCTTTCAGTCAGTTAAGTTTATATAATTAAAAATAAAATAGTAGGAACCACATGTAATGTTGCTGTGAGTTTTCAGGGGTTTATTGGGGCAAATCCAAGAAACTTGCTGTAGAGTCAAATTGTAATTGCAATGGGTGATTTCAGATGAATAGTTCAAAACATTAAGCGCACAAAAATTAACCAAGGACTAACATTCAATTCAGTTCTGATGTGCTGCCAAGTGGACACTGAGCAGCTCGGTGTATTTCTTGCTTTTATGCATCTCGTCTTTGAAACAAGAACAAAAGAGAAGTGCTCTCAGAAAACAAGCAGGGCCGTCACACACGTGAATCAAACCGACTATGTAAAAGACTTTCAGCGCTCTTCACAGGAGTTGTTTGCATTTTAGATTTACAGCAATTGAGGTCCTTAATGTTACGCGTTGTGTGTCTGTCTGCATCCTTTGCGGAACGAGCGTGTTTTGTTTTCTTGTGATGAACTAACACGCGGTATCAAACCATCAGAGGGGAACTTTTCTGATCAGCATTTTTGCAAGCCAAACATCAAAAAGCCTGCAGGCCTATGAAAACATGAAGCTCATCATTGTCTAGAAAATCCAACATATCAAAACTTTAAAGTTTTTTGTACTTTAGACCTGCATGGCGCCCTCTGAGATGCCGGCGAGGACGGCACAGCGAAGTTTGTTACCTCACTTTCAACTGCATCCAACAGTTTAATGTAATTGCTCCTTCCTGCTGCACATCCCGTTACCGAAATTAAAGCTGTCAGGGGGGGGAAACAGATAATAATGTTTTGTTCTTGTGTTGTAGATGCATTTTTAATCTGCAGAGACACACGGGGTGCATCCTGTGCTGCTTCACAAGAAAAAAAGCCACCTCATGTTTTGCCATGTGAGCAAATTTAATTGGAAGTAGTGACAGTCGAGTGCTCCATTTCCATTAATAAAGCTCTGACATGGTGTAAAGGGAATGCATGCATATACTGTGAATTTCTTGCTGGCAATCTGAATTCAGCACAGAAATGGTGGACTCCTTCGCTACCAGGAGAAGCACCATATAGAGATTTTTTTTTTTATGTAAATATTTTTAATGGTTGTTGCAGACCCCAAGTAATATCAAAAACAGGCTTTAACTGCATGAAACAAACACATCTCAAGGATTTTAACTAAATTATCCTAAGTGCCTTTCCACAGACTGCAGGAAAAATGTCCTAATTTGTGATCTGGTTTGTGTGAATTCTCTATCCTGAGGGATTTGCTGATTGTTCTCTGAACAGCGTGGCAGTGTCTTATATTTGTCAAATACAGAGCACCTGCTCAGCATCCTCATGGGGCTCCTAACAAAGTCATTGACCTTTTCTCTGACATCGACTGTATTTCAGTTCAGAGAACGCTCGAAACAGCCGAAGCTGCAGCTCAGGAGATGTGGGCTGTGTGCTGTGATTAACACTCTTCTCTCCCAATCTCTGACAACCACAAGGACCAATCTGCTCGCATGATACACTTCTTCTGAAATTGAATCCCCTACCTTTTTCCCCCTTGTTTTTGATGTAATCGCACTTGGTACCACCACTTCTCACAGGCCACCAATTTATTTTTATTTTTTTCCATTTCCAGCAATAAAGTATTATGTTTGAGCTGACTTCAGCAGCAGCTCCTAAAATGGGTTTGGTGGTTTTCAGGTCAGCACGGGTGTTCATCAGAGCTGCTCCCTGCTGAGGATGTAATGATCAAAGTTTTGTGCCACAGACTTAGCACAATTTACAGCACTCCCAAGTGCCCTTGCACATCACTCTGCATGACGCTAAGCTTATCACGGTTCAGACCAATTATATGGACCCGATGACGAGAATGCAACCGCTGTTCTGTACCAGTGCTTTACCAAGTAAATAAGTGCTTAATGACCCTCGCACTCCCCCTTTTCAAATTAATTGGGGGGGGGGGCAGTTTTGTTGGATGGATGACTCTACAGGACCGGACTGTGAATTTGAAACAGGGGACTGCCAGCCCTCCATTCATTGTGTGTATTGTTGAGTGCAGCTGCTTGATTGCTACCCAAGCCACTTAACTATAGCTGACCACCAGCAGGCACAGCTGTGTGGCTTTGGCCATTTTAACGTCCTCCTGCAGCACATTTGGAAGGAAACAGTTAAAGTGGTCATGCAACTAATTCTGATGGCTGCTGTGTTTCTGTAATGATGTGCTTGTGTGTGTGTGTGTGTGTGTGTGTGTGTGTGTGTGTGTGTGTGTGTGTGTGTGTGTGTGTGTGTGTGTTTCACTGATGGACAACTATCAAATCTCACTGGGGTTTTTTTGGGAGGGGGTTTACAATAAATAAGGGAGAATAAATGAGGAGTCATTACAGTACAGTAATTATCTGATGGGTGTGCAGATGACAAAAGAAAAAAAAAAGCATGGCTCAGAATTTAGCAGATTTAATATTGTTATTCAAACTAGCCTGCGGCTCTTTTTCGCTTTGCTCAAGTATGGCACAGTCATGCATGGTTCATTTATCTTATTCTGAGTATCTTCATTATACCACTGCATATAGTCAGATGACAAAAACTTGGTTGTTTATAAACACTTAACAACAGAATGATGTATACATGTAACAATGATACACATACACACACACATATAAGCACATCATTACAGAAACACAGCAAGCCCTATATATATATATATATATATATATATATATATATATATATATATATATATATATATATATATATATATATATATATATATATATAGATAGATAGATAGATAGATAGATAGATAGATAGTTTTGTGGGTGGAGATGGGATGCACACACAGACATGTGCATCCACCACAATCATTATAGCAACAAAATATTTTTATCAACTTCTATTAAAAAAATATATACATATATTAAAAAAAACTGCCAAAATGCTAAAATGCATCGAGGAAAATAACAATAAAACTCAAAATCATTAACTAAAACTGTTTGACTGCGTGCACAGTCGTCATTAAAGTCATTCACTTATCTTTTCAAAACTTGAGATCCTTAAGAAACACAGCAAAATAACCTCAGCTTCTCATACATCTGCAAAAGCCATGTAAGTTTAATGTTGAACACAGCAGAGGCCAATAAACAAAACAGCATCTGAGAATAAAAGGAAGAAGATTAGCAATTGCCCAAAGTGAAGGTAGCTTCCACTGATTCTTCGTGCTGAGGCAATTACGATTTTATTCAGTGACAGCTGGCTAGATGGACTTCTTTGTTTTTGTGCTTCTGCATAATGAAAAGTACTACATGGCTGGGGTTGAAACGCGAGCCACATGGTTTGACATCATTATCTTTTTTCATCTGTGTCCTTTCATGCAAAGTTTGCCTTTGTGGCACTTGCATCTGTGAATATTTTTGCCATATGGTCATTGCCACGGCTTTACAATAAGGTCTAAAGTATCTACCAACAAACAGTTCCTAGTTAAGGAAGTAACTAGGAACTGATCACCTTCTCCTTCCCCCCGTGTTTCAGTGGGATTATGAAATGTTACATAATGAGCCACATCTCATTGAAGTAGTAGCATTTCAAATATTTCATTTTTAATGATCCCCAGCTGTTTCTGCATCTTTATGGTTACGGCAGCTGTCCTCTGAAACCGGTACATGATGCCGTCTTGTCCACAGAGACATTAGTATCTGCGACAGGGCAATGAATGGAAGTGATGTACCTGTTAGCCCCCTTTTTTAGAAATGAGCTTCTGTCATCACCTTTCAAAAAGCCAAGCATTCCTTATGGCTAATAAATTCAAGGTGGTAAACGTCCAGGGTCAGACTTGCCCACAGAGCTCAGATTGTGCCCAGCAAGTACAGAGAGTGCTGTCCTCAGACATCCAGTAGAAAATGAGTAATAAGGAGTGTTTTGAAGACTCAGGTAGTTTGGTTTGAAGAGCTACTGAGCAGCAGACCTATCTGTCCTTCAGTTAGGACTGTCCTTAGCGGATCACGACACCTCTTCTTCTTGATAAACCTCACAGCATCACAGAAAAAGGTGTGTTAAGATGTGTTTATCCACACAAATATTGCCAAGGGCTGGGCGTTAGTCCAAGTTCCTCGCTCTCTAACACACACACACACACACTCAGCCAGTCGCACCACTATTGTTGCAGTCCAGCTGGCAATGAAAGGGATGCTTTGATGTTGGTACAGGCCAAAAAATCTGCTGGAATTGCATGAAGGGTAGCAGTTATGAGTACTTTAGCCAGTAGTAAAAATACTTTAACTACTTTGCTTGAGATAACATTGAGACAGATGGAACTAAGATATTTAAATGACAGCAATTTCTCCTATTATTTTCTGTGTGTAGCCGTGTAGTTTTTTCGTCAATAGCAAGAGGATTGTATACTTATTACTCATTACTGATCACGCTGACAGAAATTAAATACTGAGGACATTTGTCTCTCTGTGTATCAACATTCTAGCAGCAAAATAATTCCACATTCGTTTTTGCCTCTTTAAATGAAATTTACAACATTCAGCACTCATTCACCAATATCAAACAAGCAGTATAATGTTCAGTGATTGCAAATTGGTACCAATTATTTCATCACACTTTCCATTGTAGAAAAAAAAATGTCATTAACATAAAAATGTACATGAAAAAATTTCATTTGTACAAAATGTTTAATTAGACCACAATACTCAAACCATTATACTATCACGTGACAGGACACTGAGAAAATGACATTAATTCCACTGGATTTTACTGCAAAAGAATCTAACATCAAATATTTTGCTCTCATGAGCTGAAGCTGCAAAATCTTTGTACACATAGATCAAAGAAGACCTAAAAAACAAAAAGATTTCTGTACATCTGTTGGTCCCTGGACATTATAATTTGAGCTTGCTGGCCTCAACTGAGGCTCTAACCAGGCCCGTGTCCCATTTTCACAACACTGATTATTCTTTAGCGCCGGATCAGAATGAATCAGTGATCAAAGACCAACTGGCTTTTCACAGCTGGAATCCTGAGCTCGATCCTAGATATGAAAGAGAGTTGCTCTCTGACACCTGTTGATCTAACTAAAGAACTACAGCTGCATCTAACAAGAGCTATTGATTCAGTAAGTGCATCAAACAATGCAGCTCATGGTAAAAATGTAATAGAAATAACAGTAGTATGATAGTATGAGAGCCTTCTGGGAATGTTTTGGGTCATGCAGAAATAAAGAACTCCTTTTGTGCTGAAATACTCACTCTGTTGGCTTGACAGTGAACAGAGACCCATGTCCTATTTAGCTGCAGAAGGGTTAACTCTCTTAATGCGATATCTGTGATGCATTTCAGATGTCCAAGGACCCGTGAATTCCTGCTCTGATAAGCTGTCAGGAGCATTGCCCTGTCTACAAATGTGTGTGTGTGTGTGGTGAGGAATTGAAGAGCGAACGGACATCCTCAAGGTTATATGCTATTAAAAACAAGACTGCATAAATTCCGCCTAATAATTCATAATAATAACCCCCCCGTTTGTTGGTTGCTTGTTTACCCCACATTCATTAGCATGCCAGCCTCATGGTGCTCATACTGCAAAGCGTCTTAGGAGTGGGAGTGAGCGAAAATGATTAGAGGGCATATGGAAATGATTATAACCTGCTGAAGTGGAAGCATCCCTAGATCCAAAACACTCACATACCTACCCTTATGAACAGTGAGGATTAAGTAAGTCGATTAGTAAGCAGAAAGTCCTCTGTGAAAGTGTACATTGTCTCTCTGTGTGTGTGTGTGTGTGTGTGTGTGTGGTGGGCTGTGGGTGTGGGACTGTGTCACTGTCTGTGCTTCATTAAGCTGAACTATCTTGGCTCTCTTTCAGTCTCCTTGGCCGTCACTTCCTTGTTCATGATCTGAGTCTCATGTGGTGTCCTTGAGTTCAGAGCCTTGGTTTTTCCAGTTTGAAGCCAAAAACAGGAATTCTTGTCCTCCAAGTTCTTTGCTTTTTGCTGAAATATTGACAGCACAATGAGTAGAAAAGCAAAAATGCATACTTTTGAATGCATTGTGAAGTAGTGAAGTAGTAGTGGTAGTAGTGTATATACTGTTATAGTTGTGGATGTTCGTGTTAAACATGGCCAACATTTCAAATAAGGTCAGCATGTGTGCATGTAATCCCTGTGTAAGCAAAAAGCTCAGGATTGAGGCTGCGCTAAACTTTTTTTTTCTCTAAACAGTGTTTTGTTGCACTTGTGCCACTGTATGATGATAAACTAAAGGAAATTTTCTTATTATGGGCAGGGCTTGCAGAGGCAAACAAATCAGAAGAAAGTCAGCTCATCAGAATTTGGCCTTAAACTGAAATGAGCAAAAACAGCTTGTGAACCGAGGGGCTGCACTAACGCCCAGTATAAAATAAATGAGGATTAGTTTCAACTGCAAATCATGCAAAGATACTCAAGCAGAATCCAAAAAGAAAGGTGCTGGAAATGAACAGGTAACCCTTCTATTTTTGATTTGATTTTCAAATTTGTGCAGTGTAAAGGTGACAGGAAATGAGGAAGGAGAAACGTAACCGATACAATGCACCAAAGGTCACAAGCCAGATTTGAACCCATTACATTGCAGCTGCACACTCAGCATCTTAAATCCCCAATGAACTCCAAACAATTCATCATCGGCTGCTGTATCAAGAGGCCGGGAGATTAATGTATTCCTAGTCAGTTTCCTCATTAAAAATGTCACAGGCTCAAAATCTAGGCTCAGACTGAAGATCAATTAAACAACAGCAGCACACAAATTCACAAAAGTAGGCAATCTGAAGTCCCTGTGCAGCTCTGCTGACTGAATCCAGAAGCTAAATGATCAAG